>CAHIKZ030002135.1:180000-190000 GCA_903632075.3 Acanthosepion pharaonis | reverse complement strand
TATTTGTAGTCAAAAAAATCAGGTGCGTCACTTTTATCGATCAGCATATATATATATATATATATACACACACACCCACATATTCACACATATATATATGTGTGAATATAGTGTTTGTGTGTGTGTATATATATATATATATATATATATATATATATATATACGCACATAAAAACAATGTTAAACATAAATATATATATATGTGTGTGTGTGTGAATATGTTAAAAATAAATGCTACAAACTGTGGAGTTTTACTAAATCTATTCTTTCTTTTTGGATATATATATATATATATATATATATATATATATATATATAATGTATATAAATAAAATTGTATGAGATAGCAATCCCTCTTTTACACTGGCTTGATTAAAGTCATCTGACATGGTACTGCAATTAACCTTTACAAAAATGTGATTTCTTTTCTAAACTCTGTGTGCAAGAAAACCTGTCCAAATGATATGAGGATTCAAGATCTTTCAGCTAATCTATTAGCCCACTCTATCAACTGGAGCATCAGAATACACCAACTGCACCTCTGCAGTGGGGTAACCCCACCCCCACCACAATAAGGCATCCTCGGTATGACGATAAACTACATCTGGCAGCAAGGCCTCTGATCAGGAGTTTTTGAGGAGCATTGTATGGGGTGGTAGCAGATATGGGCAAATAGTTACCCCCCACCACCACCACCACCACCAAACTGGCGTCAAAATACTATGAAAGTGTAGCAATAGGTTTTTATAGTAAAAATGCCATTTTTGGAAAAAAAATTATTACCACTAATACATTTTTGAAAAAAATATTACCAACAATAAATTTGACTCTTGACAAAAACCCTGTTTACAAAAATGCATGGATGAAACCTGATCTACAAACTGATTTCTTACAAAGAATACATATTCTATTCATACGAATCTATCCTAAAAATCTTGTCAGCATTAAATAACCCATTCAGGCTGATATGCGATAAAACAAAATAAACCATAATTAATCTATTAGCTGTTATCAAGGATGATTATTTGTTTAACTGAATATGTAGATTTTTTCTGTAGCAATTGGAGTGCTCCAATTTCAAAACACAGTCAGAATATTGTGGCTGTGTTCATAGTTGATATTATTGAGAGTTGGTTTCTTCTTTTTTATTGTTAACAATTCCATTATTTTCATTTTACATGTATATAAACCAGCATAACATTTTTAATATAAATATTACTTATATATAATTTGCACATATTTATTTACATTGGTGAGTGTCTACTTATAAACACATATATGAATATTATATACATATACATATGATAGCTTCATGTGTAATTAAAATATGCAAATATAACTACATCACCTAAAGTGCAATTCTGATTGGCCCATGCCAAACATTAAAGCAAAACTAATGAAGAAAATTGCAGCAAGCATCCATTGCTACATCAAGAAATTTGACTGCACTAGGAAGCACCAACAGAGAAATTAGCCAAGGGTCTAAACATATAAATGTCTAATTCAGTTCTTATTCATCATTTTATTTCAGGCAAATACAAACTACATGCCTTATGGGAATGTTAATATTAAATATTTATTTGGACATAAATACATATTATTTCTCCATTTTGTTCTCAACTTACAATATTTTCTTCTCTCTGCCTTTTGAAACCTTTTATATGTCTCTGTACATTTCTCTTGTTTACAGAGAATTTTTAGAAAAGAATATATTTTGCCATCCTAAATAATTCTCTGGATGTTTTTCCCATTGTTCTAGTTTTTCTTTTTGCAAATATTTTCTCAAAATCTTTAATTGGCTTTTTGAAGCCATAGAAACTTTTTAGGATGATTCCTGTTGCAAATATTTTTTGAGAACGTTTGCTTAAAATAAACATTAAGAATAGACTAGAAGAAAAGGAATTTTTGAAAGAAAATAAATATTTGTTTTATCAATATTTTTCTGAATTTGAAAGGTTAGAGAAGATTGTATTGTGCCAATTTTCAAAGTGGGTAAGGCCTATCTATTTACCTTTCATAACAATATTCAAAATTTGTATTATTTGATTACAAACCACTGGTCCGAGGTAGTGGAGAAAATATGCTGTTGTCTCAACAACCAACCAAGCCTAATGTTTACTTTATATAAAATTAAAAAAATGTGAACAATACTAATTAGATGACATTTTGGGTTTTGCAATTTAGAAATTAAACTTCAGAGCATGACTTTTTCTTGTCTATACTTGTCTATTGACCAATAAAATAAAATATTGGTGTTAACCATTCACAAATACATGACAAAATTTGATCATTTTAAATTATGTGACATTAATAATATAGTTTCTATAGAGAAATTTCAATCTAAAAAATTTTTCATAAGTTATACTCAAGTTGTAAAACATGTAACATTTCCAAAATTTTGTTTGGACAATTAAACTCCTTTAAGTTTTTTTTTATGTTATTCAGCCAACATTTCAACAGACCAATTCTTTGGTTTTTGTCAGGTGCAAAATCTATAAAATAAAAAGAAAACTTGTTTTAGAAAATGGCAATAAGAAAGTGGTTGTTGGTCCATTTCAGTTGCATCAAGAATCTGAGAGAGTTCAATTGTTCAAAAATGTTAATGACTTTTCTCAAAGTTATGGTAACTATAGATGTAAAATTTTTCAAAACTGACTATAATAGCAGTAATGTTCCACTTTAAAGTTGGAATAAAGTTCTTTGTTTAAGAAAAAAATCTGCTACAGATCACCTATTATCCCCAAATATATCAGAATAATAATTCTAATTAATAATAATTTATTTTAACAAAGCCTATGAATTAAGAAGCAGTAAAAAAAATCATAATCTATTTACAAAAGAATGACTACATTTTTCTGTTGAACTGATTACATTGTAATTTCATAATCTATAATGGCAAACATTTTCTATAATGGCTTTAAAATCATAAATGTTTTTGCTTTTCTGGTTCTTTTTATATTTGATCCCAGCCTTATCAAAAAGATTCAATCCTAAATTCTAAAAGTTAACAACCATAAAGTTATTTTTTATAAAAATGCTTCTGTCATGGTGAATAAGAACAGTTTTAGTACTGACCTATAACAGCTTGTTTTTTCTATACAAACACATATATCTTATATATATGGAGAGAGCACATAGCCATTAGCATTACAACCATGAGACCCATGTTCAAATCTCACCATGGTTGATTTATTAAATGAGATAACATCTTGATAATATCATCCTGGGGAGATGATTTCAGTATGTGGCACCATTGAGAAATGCCTGAAAACTAAACCACAGATTGACCCAAGCCTTGGGAGTAAAACTTTGGTGACAAAACTATTCAGAACCCATTAATGGTTGTGCTATCACAAAGTTGCAAGTCTTTGTGACTGAGGGTGTGGGTAAATTCAGCTTGTGCAATTGTTGATCATGCCAAACTATGCACTGTCTCTCCCAGAAACTGTAACTGGTCCACTCAGCAATTTCAAATAAGGTAAGTTATTTCTTAAGCCACATAGCTTAGATCAATCATTATAACATCAAATAACTAAGTACAATTTGAAAAGGACATTAGATATTGTTAGAAAATTAAAAGAAAAAAAAAAGCAGTTACATAATGTGAATTCAGGTAAAAAAAAAATATTTAAATTCAACTGGAATATTTCCAGGCTTTAGGCACAAGTCTTTTAATTAGAATTGAATGGCATTTAATAGTTCCTTCAGAAAAATAAAAAATAAAAAAACGCTTTTCTTTCAGTAACACTCACCCCTACCAAACTTCCACATGTCTCTCATTCACCTCCCCACACTGACACTTGGCTACAAGATTTGGCAAGATATAAGCAAAGTTATGTCTTACATATCTGAATCGTTGCTCATAGAAATAAAAAGAAAGAAATGAAATTCAAAAAAATAATTAATATTTTCAAACATTGTTATAAAATTGTTTATCTATATATTAAATGCTGTTTACTTTAGAATCATCTTGTGCTAAGACAATATGAGTTACATTTGGCTCTGCTTTGGGACTGTTATTCACAGAGATATTTCCCTCATGCATTTGATTCACTTATTTCATTCTTACTGTTTAACAATATGACTGTTTATCCTGGTACTTTATGACACAGTGAAATTCTGAACTCTTAAGCCTAAACTGCTACAGTATTGAAGCTAATTAACTGTCATTCACCAAGATAAACAAAAATTTTTGAAAATACTTCTAGAGATCAGCCATCCATTTCATTGTTTTCATGACAACAACTAACCAGAATTGAATTTTGGTACAAATGACATTCAAGTCTTACATTATGATTTTTATTCAAGAATTGACAACTTTGATTTCAATCTACTAAAATCCTCACTTTTTCTTGTTTTCAATTTACTTGTTGTTTCTTACTACAAGAAATATTTAACATCAGCAAAAATAAAATCTTCCCAGTTGGCTGAGTAATTGCTGGAACAGACAATTTGTCCATTAGAATTGTTTGCTTTGCTCTGAGAAATTTTGCTTCTAAACTTGTATTTACAAGTTTTTGCTTCCAACTCATGGGGGATAACAAACAACAAATCCATTTTTAACCCAAAACTTTATTTATAAGCGATAATCTATATTACTTGATGTTATCTTTGATGTTTTTATAAACTTGTGCTTACAAACTGGAACTATCCTCATCTATTAAAAAATAAAAATCATTATTGCTGTAATGTTTTTGAAGTTGGTTAGGTGATTATTTTTTATCTTTGGTTCATAATACATCATTTATCCTGATAATATATATACTTTTTTAATAGGTTAAATTTTCAATAACCAAAAAAAAAAAATGTATGATGAAATAAAGCTAATGAGTATTTCTCAGAAATTGGATCCATTTTCCTTACATATATAGGTTTGCCTATCATCCAATTTGCACTCCACCCTAGTCTTTTGAACAGGAGTAGAGATTTGTTTCCTGTTTAGGAATGGGTTTCTAGTTCCTTCTAAAGTCTACTTGAACTCTATATTCTGTCTCCATGTAAAAATCAGAACTTTTATTTACTATTTGTTTACATTATATTTTTCCTCAATAGGAGTTGATAGGTTTGCATATTGTCCAGTTCACATTCTATCCCCAGCTTTTGAACAGGAGTAGTGGTTTATCCCTTGTTTCCTGTTTAGGATTGGGCTTCCAGTTCTGTCTGTCTTTTCCTTCTCTTTCACTTCCTGTGTCTTGGTGGTAATATCACATTGCTTGGGGTGATTCTTTTTGCCCTGTAACTCTCTAACTTGAGTGGTTCTTTGGGCTTGTACAGGGTCAAAATCATTGTAAAAAAATATTTTTATTTTTATTTGTCTAATTGTTGCTGTAACATTAATCATCAAGCTGGATTAAAATTCCAGGCTAGTCAGTTTCATGCTAATGCGCTCTTAGGAAAGTCATAAATCCATTTCTTCTCTCTTACCTCAGTTATGGTTTAAATAGCAAAGTAGGCTGTCTGGCCTTGGGAAGCAACCATCCTAAAAGAAAGCTAATTCTGAATTCAAAACCTTGGAAAAGGCAAAAAATGGGAAATCACTCCACTATCTTTCCCAAGAAGTCATAGCAGTTCACAGATAAGAAAGAAAAGTAATCTGTGGTGAGCCATGATCATTTATGTGTTGGCATTTTTAAAATCTCTTCATGTATTTCAGTCTTTGTTTATCATTTTTGCATTTTTTCAATTATCCACTTATTAGTTGCTTTTAATGTTTTTAAAAGCTTCTCATCTTTCTTAACTTTCGTGCGTGAAAAATATTTTGCTGATTGGATAAGCATTTGATCTATACTACCAGATATGCAGATAAGATTGGTAGCCTAATGCTGAACTGAGAAATTCATTGAAATTCACTCTATTGGGCCTCTTCTTTATATTTCTTCATCTAAGGTTTAAAAAAAAAGAAAAAAAGTCAAGGTGAGAGAAAGTAAAATAAAAACAAAATCAGAAAAAAAGGAGAAGACTAACTCTTGACTGCTTATTATTCTTCAAGTCGTGCCAGTGTGATGTATGTCTGACCTCATGGGCCATGTACCATAATATTAATATTCTTGTGGTATTCATGTTATATGTTTTATGTTTCTAGGTCAGCCATTTGCCTTCTGACTTCTTGGCGTCCATCGTTCAGACATTTATGTCAAGCAGATAGTGTGCAAGGAAGGGAGCAAAGCTTTCACTTTGATTGGTCAATGCTCTACATGAAATATCTTCATGAATACTGCATCTCTTGACAGCAATCATTGACTCTTATGGGTGTTGGATTGCTTTAGACACTGGTACTGCTGAAATATTCCTTCTTTATATTATAGCATTATTTTCTAAATCTCATATCATTGAATTTAAAGAGGCTTTGTGAATCAGTTGATGAACTAGATTGAGAGTATTTAACATTGAGAGATGTTTTCTGTATATATTATATAATTGTGTATTTGGGCAGCAATCACTCTTTTATACAAGTTTCATTAAAAATAACACAAAAGGTACTGAGTAAAGTTTTTTTACTTAATTTTTCAGTTGTTTTTTTTTCTTTTCTGACCATAACCTGACAGCCAACAAGAGAAGAAATTCAGAAAAAAAACTAGTTTTAAGACAAATAGCAACAGCTAAAAATGAAATCCAACACTTATTTCCAGATTAAAAGAAAATTATAACACACAAAAAATTAAATAAAAAAACACAGTACCTTGTCAGTCATTTTTAATGAAGCATATATATGAGAGAGAGGGAGACAAGAAAATGAAATACATACATATATATATATATATATATATATATATATATATATATATATATAAGTATATAAATTGGTATATACGGAATGAATTCCAATAACCAACAATTACTATTTTTAAAAGAGTGCTCAATACAAAGTAGAGCAGATATAATTATTATTTATAAAAAAAAATTATAACATATTTTATCTTCAACATCATCACTTGATAAGACACTGAGTGTGTTGAAACAAAATGGCTATTTTTGTACTGATTTTATAACATGCTTATGTTATAATTTTCTTTTTATAAATAATAATATATATATATATATATATATATATATCAAGAAAGAGAGAGAGAGGAACAAAATATATATAGACATATCAAGAGAGAGAAATATATATATATATACATATATATATATGTATAGAGAAAGAGAGAGAGAGAAATATATGTAAGAGAGACAGGAAAATGAAAGCTATCTATGCATGAATTGATATTTAGTAAGCTTAGTTTAGTTTGGCACAAGGCCCATTAAAGGGCAAATAATATTGCACCAATCTTTCTAGCTAAGAAGGCCAGTCTTCCAAGAACATCAACATTCACTATATCCTGACTTCAGTTTAATTGATGACCATTAGCACAAGTGGGAAATATGCCATTTTCATGAGCACTAAGCAGACCCCAATAATGTGTAAAGATGATTATACATTCTCATTTACTTATTGTAAAACTAGTGACTGTAAGATCAGATAATCAAACTCCTTTATTCATTACTTACACTCACTGTAGCCTTAAACTTCCATCATTGGAAATCTCACAAATTTAATGATTTCATTTACTTTTGCATTAAGTGCTTGAATAATGGTTCAAATTGATCTCTATTTCCCACAGGTATTAATGGTCAGTGATCAAACTCAGGTAAAAGATAGGCTTTTGAATAATCCTTTTCAAGACAGTTATGTCATCCTTCCACTTGGAAAAATGACACATGATCTTCCTACCTTCATTTCTTCCGGGTTCTGTCTTGCATCAAACTAAGTTAAGCTTTAGAAATATCAGCTTAGTTCAAGATGAATACAACTATTAAAAGTGAACAAAACTATAAAAATAAAAGCTGATTTAAAATCTTACGACATTTACTCATGTATTCATTTGTATGCATTAATATAAATGCATACAAATAAACACATAAATAATTATGTAAGTTTTAGTATATATTTACTAAGTTTAGTCTGGTACAAGGTCACCATAATGAAACAACCAGTAAAGATGAAACTCCCAAGCAATGGTTTTTAAGATAAGCTTTTCTACCTCTTAATTTAACTTCTCCTTAAATTTTGGTTAGTTTTATATTAAAGATTCTTTAAGTATGAGATCTTCCCAAAAGTATTGTCTGAAATCTGATAATGATAGATTAAATATTTTCCTATTCTAAAATGCTTAAATGATACATTTTCACTCAATTTAAAAAAAAATAGTGTCATAGTATAATTCAATTAAATCATTAATTAACCCTCCAAATGATTGACTTGGTATATAGTACATAAGACATATAATGATTGATGAGTTTAGAAAAGGCAAAAATGTTCTATAGATACAACTTGAAATTCATGGGGCTGATGGGAAATTGCCAAAAATTATATGAAAGGTTTAAAAGAATGGATTTCTGTTTAAGAGATACACACTTCAATCAGGTGATTTGTGTTGAGTTTAATCACTTGAAAATCTGCATAGAAATTCCAACATTTACCTGGGTTTGAACATTGATCATTTGTGTTGCTAACAGATACTCAACTCCCTCATCCATCAAGCAGTATATAACATTGTTCTCTTTATTCAAACTAAAATAAACAGAGAATGAACATTTTCAGGTGAGACAGAATAAATCCCATTAATAAATGAAATATGCAGTTAACCTTTGACATTTAAAAATTATTTTTCACTTTCTCATCTTTAATAATACTTATTGAAGCAAATTTTCCATATTACACCTCTCTGTTCAAATATTTTGGGCTGTTTTTTTTTGTTTGTTTTTTTTTCAAACTTTTAGCCATCTTTTTATATCTCTTTAACTTCTTTAGTTGCAAATGTATTGTTATTTTAAGAACCATGAAACAAATGATTTCATTCATTATAAATAAAGGAATTTTCAAGAATCTGTTTCTGTAATCAGATTCAAAAAATAATAATTTGGGCTCATTAAGTATAACTGATTGCTTTTTCAAGGCCTTAAGCAAGTCTTTCAGATTTTTATTCTTTCAGTAGTGAGGTCGTACTAATAAATATCTGCTAAACTTGGCCTAGTCTGGCATAAGGCTAAAATAGTTCTTCACCCAGTGAGTATTAAATTCAAAAACAAGTTTATTAACTATCATTATATAGCAGACACCCTGGTAGGCTGAACAAATTAATTAGAAATGAGTGGGGAGATTATTTTGTCAAATATTTACACTTCAAAAAGCCTAGTTGATGATATCGGATTCATCTCAAGAATAACAAAAGATTAGCCATGGTAAACCTCTAAAATCAGATTTTACTTATAAGTGATTAGCATTTATAAAAGATATCTTATATTTCTTCTAAGGCCAATAGGAAATCTGGGTTGTTAGTTGATCTGATCATCAATCTGGGATCTACTATTTCAGTAATTGCATAAAAATAATTACTGTAAACTTCCAGAAAATTGTCTAATTTGTTTACATCTTATGGATTTACTTGTTAATGAATTAAAAATATTTTTCTATTGTTTATCTGAACTTGGTTTGATAAGAAACATGTAGATTCTGATACAAAAATATTTTTTATATTTTTAAATATCTTTTCTGTTATTTTTATCCCTTAAGAAGTGTTGTTCTAATAATTATCATCATTAATTATAATCTGCTTTCTACATAGAAAAGAATGTTTAAAGATTTTTAAACTTTGATACCATTTGAACTGAGCTTGAGGCAATTAATCCTTACTTCCATTTAATAGATTAAGGCAAGAACATAATTTAAAAGACAAGCAGTTGTGATAGAAGAATATTTGTGTTAGTGCTTTGTTCATATTTGAATATTGACGACTGAATAACAAAATTCTCTTTAAGAGCATTATAAACAGAGGAGAGACATTAGTTAAATGAGTGTATTTATATATGAAATACCAACATTACAAGTATCTAAAATATATTGTCTATAATTTTGAAAAGAGTCATTATCATTCAAAGAGATTTTCAGAATGGCTGAGATATGTGGATGACACATTTATAGCATGGCTCCACCATGTTGATATACAAGTCCTGTTGG
>CAHIKZ030002135.1:140000-172500 GCA_903632075.3 Acanthosepion pharaonis | reverse complement strand
ATCACGTTATATATATATTTTCAGTTAAACAAAAAAACTCTTTCATATGTATCACCAGAAAAGTCCAATACATAGAGATGAGTATATATATATATATATATATATATATATATATATATATGTGTGTGTGTGTGTGTGTGTGTGTGTGTGTGTGTGTGTGTGTTAGTATTATTCAGCTAAAAATTACAACTGATATAATTGGATAAGTAACAATAAATTGATTTGTGTATGTTATATATATATATATATATATATATATATATATATATATAAAGAGAGAGAGAAAATGGTGTGGACATAGAAATCAATATTGCATACTGGCTGTCAGTTTCATACTTTAAGTGATCATTAGGCCATTTGATGATTGCTTAAGGCATGAAACTGACACTCATCATGCAATTTTGATATTTATGTCTACACTGTCTATATCTAAAAATCCTCTGTCTACAATATTGAACACACTTCCCCATAAATATAGCATTTTTTAAACTGTATTTCTTAATAAGTTCCAAAATCTAACCAAATGACCAAACAGAATATTTTTGGCGTCCCTTGATTAGAACTTTTCAGCACCTCCATATATACACAATATATTAGTAGCAATGGGTTTACAAAAATTGGAATTTTTAAATCTTTCTCCAAATGCTCCAATTTTGAAAAGCTTATTGTTTTTATTAGATTTAAAACCTGTAGAGACAGAATTTATCTTGCAAAATGTTTGCATTCAAAATTTTCTAAGAAATCTGTTCATGTTTGTGTGAAGGGACACAACTCTTGTAGTCAATCAGCTATATTGAGTTTATTATTCTTTTTTTCTTGAGCCACTACCACTAACAACAAAGAAATAGATTGTAATTGATTTTTATTTTTTATTTAAAGTGTAATTAAAATTCAATAAAGAAACTAACTCTATCAACATAACTAACAATTTCTTGAAAATATTTACTTAAATTTTTATGATTTGAGAATACATTGATTTTTCTTTTTTAGAAAATGTATTTGTGTATATATATATATATATATATATATATATATATATATATATATATATATATATATATATGTATATATATATATATTATAGTTTAAAGGAAATAAAATCTGAAAATGAATTTGATAATTGTACACTGAAAAAAAAAATTAGAGGTGATGGATCACATGATTTTAACACATCTTTTAATATTTCTTAACCACAAGAAAAATGTTCTCAAGTCTTCATATATTCAACTTGTTTAGCACTAATATTTCTGAAGCAGGCATTTATAAAATAAATTGCCAAAAAAGGATGTTCCTCCCAATATATTGGAGAAACAAGTAGAAGTTTGAAAAAATGCATTTATGAGCACAAAAGAGACCTCACAAAAACAACTTAGCTAATGCAATAGTCATACATAGAAATAAATACAACCATAATTTTGATTTTAAAAAATGCTACACTCATAAAAAAAAAAATAACTCACTCAGAAGGAAAATTCTGGAGAGTGCCACCATAGAAAATTATCCAAATATTAATTTACGCCCAGGCTTTTTCCTATTTCACCTTTCTTAACAAAATTAATGCTCTTACAAACAAATATGCACAACAGATTCATAAAATCGAAAGAAAATGGTTGAATACATCAACACAGATATAATGACAATATTCTCCACACGTGACAATCTCTGACATTATTTTTCAGTTAAAAAATATGAAAATAGCATTTCTCTACATTCCAGTTGCTAGGTACATTCTGTTTTTGTTTTTATTAGTTACTTTGTTCATTTAATTTCATTTTCGTATTTTGCTTTGATAAAGTCCACATTGGACGAAACGCGTCAGCAATTACCAGTTTTCCTATTGTCATTTTTATTCATGAATATATATATATATATATATATATATATTGTTTAAAGCTTTCTGTATTTATAGACAAAAAGTGTTCAATATTGGTGATGGTGCTTACAAGTGTAGACCAAATCTGAATTTACCATGCGATGTTGGTTCTTTTGTCCATAATGTCTGCCTGTATCTATATGTAACAATATATTGTAATAAGAAATAATGCAAGATTAAAAAATCTATTAAATTCTTAAAATTTCCTGTTTGCTTCAGATACAGACTTAAGTAGGGTAATTGAGTCTTGATTTGCTGTAATAGTTTCCTATAGCTAAATGGTAAGGCATACTTGGTTTGAAAGTGGTTTACAAAAGGAATGCAGGTTTAATTGCTTTTGGGAAAAATATTTTCATTAATACTTTTGATCACATGTCACTGTTTTAAAAACAGGAATATCTAATGAAACACCTGTATCCCTAAATCTGATCTTTATAATAACACATTATCAATAGAGGTAGGAGTATATGTGTCTTTATTATATATGATGCTTGTATAAAAAAAAACACTGTAAATATATACTGTTGGTCATTATTTATTCAAAAATCTGCAGACATCAAATGTAACGTCTTCCTTAAGGTACTGAGAGGCAAACTTGTAAAGGGAAATTAAAAAATATGGAGTTATCAATAAAAAACAGACAATAATTTGTTGTTGCCATGTTAGTTGTTCTTGATGGCATTATTGATAAGAAAATAGATTGCTTCAGTCACCTACCTCTTTTCTCTTTATACTAATGGTGGGCTATTAATAAGACTTATGGTTAAAATGACTGATGATGGGACCCAGCACAACTACAGTTATATTCATGTCTTCCTCTTGTGCAAAATGATACAATCTCGGCTTGAATTCAAACTCAGTTTACTGATTCTGTTTTCTGCACTTCATATTCATCAATAAGTTAAAAGACCTAACCATTTTAGCAACAGAGGCCATAACTTCCCACTGCTGGTTTTTGAGATAAGGGAGGGTAAGAGAGATTTTCAGATGCCATTTCGATCTCTCATTGGTCTGACTTTAATAATCCTTAGCTTCATTCTTAATTAATTATGGTAATGAACCAAGAGAAAGAAATATATGGTTGACTAATGTAATCTCCATTACTCATATTTCTGTTCTTTTGCCTTCATTAATATTATTTCTTTGACTTTTTGCTAATTCATTCCCTTGAAGTTGGCCATATTATTTATAGTCTCTCTTATCAGGCTTTGAACAAACTGAGTTAGTGAGGCTAGTTGCTACAAATTCATTTAATAACTGATTCCTAAATTCCATGATTTCCTTCAACAAACAAAATTATTCTTGTAAAATATTCCCTAAATAATTGCATTTTCAAATGGAAAATCATTTTTCCATTTATAAACAGTCAGCTCTACATAAAATAATAGAATATTTTATGTACCTTGAACTCAGTGGCAACTCTAGGTCATCAATGTTTGTCAAGCTCATTATAATCTTTAACAAAATATATTATTGGTATAACTTAGATGCTAAAATGATTGCTTTACTTTAACTAAAATACTTCATTTTTAATAATCTCTAGCCAGATATGTTTTTTTAAAAAAGCAACATGTATCTATCTTGAGTGTGTGTTGTATATATGTCTATGCATTAATTTGTTTATATATCTTTCTCTGAATTTTAAATTTATGATCAATACTGCTGACTGATATCATATTTCATCAAGACTACCCCAAGTCACACTCCTCATCCCAACCCTCCTGTCAACGAGTTAAGGCTTTCTTTGATTTTTGCTGATTTAGGTCAGGCTAAATTTAATTTGCCCTTTTTCAATTGATACATTGTGCTAAAAAACCTTATATTGTATGGAATAAATTATTTAAAATGGACATTTGAAAAAAATAAGTTGAAATAAAAATGTGTTCTTTAAGAAACAGGACATACAAGTCATTAGAGATTTTTAAAAGATTATTTATAAAATTAAAGCAAGAAATACATTGCCTATTAAATGTCTCCAGCTCAGATAGGACTCAGATCTATATAGCCCAAGTAGACACAAATTTTATTTTATTTTTTTTATTTTTTAATTACTTTCTTTCTTTGTTTTTCTTTCTTTGTTTTTTTATGATGACCAATATCAACAGAATGTATTTTGGTCAATATTTTGAGGCACAGAGTTAAAAGAGCTCATTTGGGATCCAGTTGAAGTCAAGAATGATAATGATGCACTATGAAAGATTTTTGTTGCTTTGAAATAGATATAGTTGAATGTTGACTCACTCAGGCTGAACCCAACAAGCCCGACTATCAGAGTCGCCACTGCTTGAACTTAGAAATTGCCAGTCTGAAAAAGTGGAAGAAAATTAACTTAAATCATTTTATACTTTGATTTTTGTAATCCTTTTTATTAATCCACATCATTCTATGAACTTTAAGCAAAATGATCACAATACATAAAAAAATGTCAGTTTAAACTGATGCTAGGAAGATATGGATGGATATTATACACTGATTTATTTTAGTTAATGTTCTCATTTTGATTGTTATAATCACAATGTTTTAGATTCTTCTTCAGGTATCAATCATAGTTGATTATGTTCTATTAATTTTGAATTATTCAAACCATAAGAAATGCTAGGAATTTATTGAAAGTTACAGAGTATAAGGATATAAGATAAATGTTCCACTCAGATAGCTTTTTCCTAAGATCTGCTGCTTTGAGGAACAGACTTACATATGGATACTTTCCTAAACACTGCAATTTTATCCTTTTCATGTCAAAGGTCAATTGCTATCTATCATCCTTACCCTCATAATCTTCACTTCCTACCACCTCCTCGTTTTATTCACATCACATATCTCATTCATCATTACAATTTTAACAGTAACCCTTGGGCCTAGTATTAGGTGATTTCTAGTATTAAAAAACAAAAAAAACTCTTTTATAAGTATTCAACCCATAGTGAAAAACTGCACTTAGCACTAAACTAAACCATAGCAATTATTAAATTCTTGTACCTACTTCATGTTTTAATACTTAACATCATTTCAGGAGAGCTAGAGAAATTTATTTTACGAATTAAACATTCATTTTTGAGCTCATGGCAAAAAGCAAAGCATAGCCATAGTACTTGAAAAAGAAATTGATCACAGCTTATCAATCTAGGGAAGGCTATCTATCATTCTCAAATGGAAGTGAATTGGTGACATATCAATGTTTGCAAGATCTTGTCATCCAAGAAAACACAACAGGTGACACAAATCATAAAAGAAGTTTCAGTCAATCCAGAATTGAGTGTAAAAGAATATCCAGTAAGATTTAAAGAATGATATAAAACAAATGTACAAATTTCCTCATATGGAACCAAGGAAAACTTGAGAGATGGGTTGTATGAAAAAACAGTATTAAATAAAAAGATTTTTGGTTCAGTCAAATAATTTCTAGAATAGAATTTGAATAGATGAAATAAAAATTGAACTTTTAGGACATAACCAACAACTTATGTTTGGAAACAAAAAAAAGCACAATGCATAATATAAACAAAATATACTATCAGTGAAATATGATGAGGAACACTTCATTTTATGGGATTAATTTAGTAGCAGGAAAGACTAAGAAATTCATGAAGATTGAGAGGAAAATGGATCTGCCAAAATATCAATCTATTCTTTTTTAAAAATCTTTGCCCTCTGCTATCCAGCTTAGACTTTGTAATTCATTTCTCAAGAAGACAACAATACAAAACATACTTTGAAAAGTTACCTCAGAATAGTTTCATTAGAATAAAGTTAGGATAATGGAATGGCCTTCTCAATTACCTGACTTAAATCCACTTGAATATTTGTGGCAAAAATTGAAAATTGTTATTCATAAAAGAAAAGCACATTGAATCTGAGCAATTTGGAATGATTCTGCTCAGAAGAATAATCAAAAACATCGCCTAAGAGATACAGAAGCCTTATTAAGGGCTAGAGAATATATTGATAGTTGCCAAAAGTATGTCAATTATATTAGTTCAGTGGTGGGAGATTAAATACGTAAGCAGAAGATATAAAATATTGATATTAATTAGGGAAATAACATAATAAAATCAATTCCTATATTAAACTGTAAATATTTGGAATGATTAATCAAATAAAGTAATAAAAACATTTAGAGATAAAATACTTTTGTTTTATACATATATTGTTTAAAACTTGCTAAATTTATAAAGGAAAATTGCAAATAGAGCATTTATAGATAAAAAGTGTGGATATAGGATTCAATACTGTATGGCAACTGTCAGTTTAACATATCAATGTGATTGGTTTGAAGATTAGCCCCTTCTTATAAATGTGCTATTGTGTAATTATTGGTGCATTGGTCACAAAGGTACTGTCACAAGATGATCTTTCTAATACCACCAGCCATTTTGTTTCTGTCTATTTATGTATCTGTCTATCCATCCATCTCCATTTATTCTTAGCCTACTTATATTTATCAATTTATATTTATCAATTTATATTTATAAGCTGATCTTAATATATGCTATATTAAAGCTAAAGAAGTGAGGGATGCAGATAGGAAGACTGTGTTGCACCATGATTGCATATAGAGAATGCCAGATTTATCACCAGTGACTAGCTACAAAGCATGTCTTCTGTTCACATTTTGCTCTAATCTCTTTATTTCATTGTTTTTATCTCTTTATTCTCTTCCATTTGTATCTATCTAAACCATTTTCTATCTTTCAATCTCTTCATCTATCTCTCCTAATTTATGTTATCTCATTCATTTTATGTTATCTTTTTTCATGCTTACTACCTTAACTCATTAATTGTTACCATTTTTACACATTGTTGATGATAAATATTCAAATGGTAATACTGTATTTCAATGATGTTCGCATAATGGAATGTCTAGACTTGGTCTGCTTATTGGTCAGCTTTCAATGCTGACTACCAATAATGTTAACACAATGAACTTTAGCAGGCAGTTATATATGAAAAAATGTTCCCTTTTTATTACAATTCACTTTATAATGAAAACTTATTAAAATTATTCTTAATTTCAGCAGTTTATTCATTTCAAACACTTCTTTTTAAAAATAAATAAACTATAAAAAATGTGTGTTCTCAAAACAATTGCTTCCACCTTATGCAAATATGCTGATTGTAAATGAGACATTTTTCATTATCATTATCCTGTTAAGTTTTTCTCACAGATTATCTTTCCATGAAGACAAAAACTTATGCAAGATATTATAATGTTTTAATTAGTTGATGTTACTTTTTATATACAATACTTACCTAGCACATGTCAGGTAGGGTTTTATCATCTCTCAGTTGTTTCTCTGTCTTCAGGCAGAGTGCAGCTCAGTTGCGGCTTCATCGGAGGACAGAGGCACAACTGAGGAAAATCACACTGTGAGGTGCCCAACCCTGTGGAACAGATGCTCAAGGCTGCACCCTCTCATTGCACTAGAGAGAGAGACTGGTGCTTGCATCAAGGCCAGTGCAACTAACAGTTGCAGGGGGCCAGGGAATTTTTGTCCTTGGTCCGAGTGTACATGCTCAGGTTCCCCACATTAAACCTGACCTTGTGTCACATCCTGTCTCAGTGGGTAGGCCAGGCTAAATTTCTACTTTTTATATACAACTGACAACATTAAAGAATTTTTACAATTTAAGACTTAAAAAGAAGTCTGTCATTTCTGTTTATTTCATTGACCTTATGTTTCTTATAAATTTTTCAACAAAATTTTTAGTGTAATAAAAACGACTTTTCTGTATTTTATATATTTATATACGATGTTTACTTTCACTATGAAATAGTTGTTAGATATCTAGTCTCACAGTTACAACTGTAATGAGTTTCATTTTTACTGGGTACTATATATACTAGCCTTATTCCAGATTAAGCTAAAAGCTAAGCATAGTAAATCACAGATATGCGTGTGTGCATGCACACACACAGACACACTCACACACTATAAGGTGTGTTTATCGTATTTGAAATGTTTATGGTATTTGAACTGAGTGTATTAACTGAATGTAGTACAGACCTTTGAAGCATTTTTTCTCATAATCAGATTCCCTGAAACACTGGGAAGCATCTTGTATATGAACTATTCCATTGTTTTCAGTATATAAGGATTCACTGGCTCAGTTCTTAGAACTGAATGGCTAGACTATCTGCACATATGATTTAATTATAGTGAGGAATGCTTGTACAGAATCAATCACACTTTTTCAGGTTTTGAATTCAGAATTGTTGTTCTCCTAGACTGGTTGCCACCCAAGGCTATAAGACCAAGTCTACCCTGTTATTTACCCACATCTGGAAAAAGAAGAGATTGATTCATACAAAAGTATTTGCATGTAAATGAATGTGACAAAACAGACTGGAATTCAAACTCAACTCACCGATACTCAATCTGAGCCACTATCCATAAAAAAGGGGGGAAACTTTTTATTTTGTACTCTTATCTTCCTCTTTGTAAATATTGTCTCTCATTTCATCTACTTTTTCTTTTTCATCATTCTCTTCTCTCTCTTATGTTCTCATATTCTCCTTTTTCCCTCTTTCTTTCTTTCCTGTTTTGTTAATATTTCTTTCTCCTTTTTTACTTTTTCTTTCCTTTTGATTTTGTTCTCCGTCAATTATCATGGCCTGCTAGTTTTAAAATCTCTACAGAATGTGGGGAAAGATTGATTCATGCCTTTTCCAAGGATATTGTCATGAAATCAATGGCACATCAGCTGGATTTCAAAATTTCATTGTGCCTGCTGCATTAACTTTCTTCTTTTTTTGTTTAATTTTCTCTCTCTTTCTCTCTATCTATCTCTCTCTCTCTCACACACATGACCTGCTCTTTTTCTGATATTTAATAAGGTTAAGTGATTTCAGCACAAATCAAAATTAGGTAAAATGAATTGTATTGCAACAATCTCCTAAAGTATGAAAAGTCAGTATTTCGGCTTCTTACCTAGGATCAAATATTCATCATTGGTTCCAAATGCAACCACCTCAACCACAAATCATGCTTACTTTATTGTCTTTACTTCTCTCCACTCAATTACATGTTAAACCTTTTCTTCTTGTTCACCTCTGTTCAGATTTTACCTCCACTTCACTCTCTCTCTTAATCTTTCTTTATTACTCTTCTCACTTTTCCTTCACAGTTTCTTTCTGTTTCATCTCAGTCTCTTTCTTTCTCCATATCTCTGGCTCTCTCTTTCTCTTGCAAGTTCTCTCACTCCACAGATTCAAATGATCTTTGTGTCAAAATGTATTGAACAGCAGTGAAGTTTTTCTCATTAAGCAATAAGCCCTTTTCATGGACATTTGTTTTCAATTTCTTTTGGACCATTTTGGCTTTGTATTGTCTTTTTTTATTACCAATTCCAGGAGACTATATGTAACTAGGTGAATGTACAATTGTGGATGATGTGATGATGGATATGCAAGTATGCTTCTGTGCTTGCTTTCCTATCTATGACTCTCTGCCATTTTTCTGTGTAGAGAAGGTGAGGTGGTAATAGGCAGAAAGCAGAATCTGTGTACTGAGTTTCAGTTCCAGTTGAGGCTGTTTGCATTCATTTCATGATTATAACCCTTTAGAGAAGGCATGAATCATCATCTCCCTGTAATCTGTCCCATAAGCAGATTTTAACACTAGCAATCCCTGATAGTTGAGAAATGAATTCAAATCAAAGATTCTTACTACCACTGGTACCATGTAACTGAGTCACATAACCTGTCACATGATATATGTTAAGGAGAAGGGCACTACCAAGTAATTGATCTTTAGGAAGATGAATTACTCCGTTAGCAGGCTGGCCCAGCAACTTTCAAGTTAGAGAGACAAGCAGTTGTGTGTGTAGTGTATGTATGGGTGTATGTAAACACACACACACACACATATATATATATATATATATATATATATATATATATATAAAGGCTCATTTGTTTAAAATATTATCCAGTTTTGTTATTGTTTTTAGTTATTCTAATATTTTAGTATCTTTATAATGTTTTAAACATGATGTTTCAGATTAGCATAATCCATTTTCAAGAACCTATATATATTTTCTAATGTGTCTTTAGAGTCTGCCCTGAATGAAATAATGTATGAATATGAGTTAAAATATTTACAAGACTGTGGTTGTTTTCACACACACACACATTAAGAGAATAAGCTCATAAAGTGAAAGTGTTTTTCTCTGTAAATGTATATACACAAATATAATTGTTTTTCTGTATACTAAGTTACATGCCTACACATTTCTGTACACTAATATGATAGTATATTGGAGAATTGTACATAAAGTACTTGTACAATACTGCTTCCATGTCTCCTGAGAGAATTGTTATAATTGACTTTGAATTCCAGATGTCATTTGACCATTCTTTGGTCTTGATCCCGACTGAATAAGTATTTACAGACAAAGAGTGAATGCAAAAAAGGCTTAGTCATTATTTCAGTTAGCAGAATCATGCTGCAAGAAATATACCATCTGAAGAAACAGAAAAGATATATTGCTTCTTCTTCACTCAAAAGACAGAATGGTGGCTGTATGGGTTTGGCAGATTTTATAAGAACAATAATTTACTGTATTTTTAATGTTGAACCATTTGGTTTTTGATTCTTGCCACATTCATTACTTTTTATTTTTAACTTTTAAAATATATTTTCTATATTATTCTCATTGCTGTGACAAGTAAAGTCACAATATTTTCCTTCTTTTTAGTTTTTGAGACATATTTTGAAATTGGCATTTGATTGCTACTTCTTGCCTTTGTTTGTGAACACAGAATTATTATTGATGATTATTGGTGGAGAACATGTGACAAAAAGTTTTTTCCATGCTCCAGCTCACTCTTCAGTATTTAACTTGTTTCCAACAGTACTTTTGTCTGGTTAGTCCAGCATTCTTTTCAATATGCTAGCAGTTTTCAATAATGTCATTGTCTTGATGATTCCAACTTCTCCTCTATATTCAAATTCCTTCGGTCTTTTATCCCAAGGCTTTTAAGACTGTTCCCAGTGCTCTGATAATAACTGTCACCTTCATGTTTCACAACTTTATCAACTCTTTTGCTAGATTGAAATACTTTCTTTCAGATCTACTCTGTTGTCTGCTACTACAACAAAATCCAATATCTTTAATACCGCAAGGTCTGGCCTGAATTAGGTGATGATCCCCTTGAATCTCAAAGTTCCAGAGAATTTTATATATTTCATTCTCTAGGACTGCTTCTGATCGGTACATATACCATTGGTCAGTACAGTTAAAATGTAATCACTTGCACAGTTCCCAGTGGATCACCTTTTCAAGCCATTCATGTCTATTCTTGTACTCTTTGTGGTCCACTTGGCTACATTCACTAATTATGTGATTCACTTTCCCATCTTTATTTCTACATTGTCTACATTTGCAGTTCAACTCTTTTTTTTATCTGTTTTGACATTTATATAGTTGGTTCTGATGGTGTTGTTTTGGGCTGCTATTCAGAGCAACTCAGTTTCTCACTTAAGGTTTCCCCTATGGAGCCATGTCCATGTTGATTTATCTGCCATTCCTTCAATTTGTCTTCTAAAGTATCCATTTAATTGTTTTTCTTCCCATTTCAGAGTTCTTGCTGTTGTACTTACTCAGTTTCTATTTATTCTTCAGTTTGTTGTTGTGCACTTTTTGGTTTTTGTGAGTATCTTTCTTTGCAGTGTATTATTCTTATTATTTATACTCACTGGGTTTTCCCAGCAGGAGTAGCTGGTAACTTTTACTGGAGATCAAATGACAGCAAGTCTCCACAAAACTCCAACATTCTCTCCAGTATTAAAAGCTGACATTAGGAATGCTGTCATCTGGATAGTTCAATTTCTTACTTTCATATTCACTTTTTCAAATTCAAGAAGCATTTCTGGAATACTCCAAGTGCTCCAAAAATGATAGGCAAAACAGTCATCTTCATGTTCTGCTTTTAAGTTCTGTTGTGAGATCCAGATTTTTCCAGTTTTTCCCTTTCTTTCAATTTTACTCTAGGCTCTGCCAGATGAACAACAATAATTACTTTGACTTCTTGTTTACAGGGATAAGATCTGGTCTTTTGACCTGAGCTGGGTCATCTGTTTGAATGTCAAAATCTCCAAAAATGACATCATTTTATTCTCTAAGAGAGATTCTAGTTTGCTTTATTAAATTCCAGTCATTTGCACAGTTCCCAGTTGGTCACAAGCAGACAAACTATACAAGCAATTAGACTTTGATTTTGATCACTTTCTGTTGAAAGAAGAAATTTATTAAAATAAACTGCTGCCTAAAGGAGAAATTCTTCCCAAGGCTATGGAAGATGTCAAGTGCATGCCCAGTTTTCAAGAATGTGGGTGAGCACTAATCCTTGTCTTAATATCAGCCATTAGTGTAATCTCCAAATTTTGAGGCTATAATCAACAATAAAGTTGTTGATCATCTCAACAAGGACAACCTCTTGAGTGACAAACAATACAGATTTCAGTCTACTCAGTCCACTGCTCATATACTGTCATTACTCAAAGAATCAGTAAGGCATTTGGCAATAGACTCATCATGAGGGAAAATACATTAGATATATCAAAGGCCTTTGACAAAATATAGCATAGGGGGTTGTTAAACAAGTTCTCCCACGATGGAATCACTGGATGAGTTTTTGCAATTATCAAGTCCTTCCTAATAGGTAGGTTGATGAAGGTAGTTTTTATGGCCAGTCCTCTGAAGCCCATGAGATCAATTCAGGTGACCCTCAAGATTCACTTTTTGGTCCAACTGTCTTCCTGCTTTTTATTAATGATCTGCCTAAGAGCATACTTTGATCTCTTGTGAATATGCAGATGATACAAAAGTATTTGAGTGCATCTCCAAAAATCTAAAGGGCCAGAGCCTGACTGCTGATCTCTTCTTTGATCTAGATTTAACAAATCATTGGTAGGAATGGTTAGTCACATTCAGTAACTCAAAAACTAAACTTGTAATGTTCTATTATCAACACCTGAGTTTCTGCTTATCATAATGAACAGGTATTCTGTTACCTTGAACACTTTTTGAGACTTAAGCTCACTCCAGACCTCAACTGTAACTCATATATACTATTCATCACTAAAGATGCTTGAGAAATGGTCAGTTCTTTATACTGCTGCAGTAAGTACCTGACTCTTCCTGCTATGCCCTACCTTTACAAGTGCCAGATCAGGTTGAAAATGGAGTACTGCTGCTGTATCTGGAGTGGAGCTACCCAATCTTCACTTTCCAGGCTTGATAGAGTCCAAAATGTCTATGTGACCTTGTGGGTGATGAAATGTTTTCTACCACAACCACTTTCCCACAAACAAAATGTTGTATGCCTCTCACTCCTCTATCACTAATTCCATGGAAAATGTTCAGACAAGCTACATTCCTTAGTTCAACCAGCTCTAATCCTCCCAGCGAAGACCAGCCACACCATACATTGAGGTGAACTACTCTCATTCCATTCCTTTAGTAAGGAGTAAATTCCACCTGAATAACTTCTTCCCAAATACAGTGCTTTGTGGAACAGAATCCCAGAAAGATGTTTACCCAAGTCTAGTGTTAACTGCTATCTTTCACAAACAACTGTATTAACTGTAACGCTTACTCTTACCACTCGCACCTGAATGAGCTTTAGACCTTGTATAGGGTGAACTTTAGTAAAAAAAAAAAATAAAAAAAAGATTTTCAGAATTAACTATTATTTTTAGGCACACGCACATTTACACCTATATTTAAAAACAAATATCTATCTATAAACAAATTTCTATTTACAATATGAACAAATTTGTATTCACAATGTGTGTGTGTGTGTATATATATATATATATATATATATATATATATATATATGTGTGTGTGTGTGTGTGTGCACATGCATACGTGTGTTAAAATTTGCTAGATTTATGGGAGAAGAGGCTAGAAAATTTGTAGGTGATCTGATGATCACTTAAGATATCAAACTGACAGTCACTGTGCAGTGTTGATTTCTCTGTCCACATATATATAGGTATACACTCTCTCTCTCCCACACACACACACACACATGTCAGTACAAAAGTACCTTTAATAGTAGAATCACTCAAAGCATGTCAAAATGAACACAAAGTTTCTGGACTCCAAATCAAGTCTTTGACATAGTGTCTCAGTTGTAATATTCCATCTTTGAATTCTGGCATGTAGAAGTTCTGCCTCATAGAAGTTTCTACTTCTTAACCATGGGTGAATAACTGCTTTCATTTTATCATCATTATCTTCTGGAATTACTTCTTTATGGGCTCAAACAGATGAAAGTCTTTGTGTGCCAAGTCAAAACTCAAGAAGCTCTTTGGTAGCAACTATCCTCTGCTCTTTCATCAAGTTTATCCACATTCTGTGAACACACTTTGCACTGACCTCTGAGTAACAAAAAGGCTGCACTAAATTACAATCACTGTCATTGTTCATCAAAATACTTTCACAGACTTTTGTAATAGTAATTCTTCCATCAGCTGTAATAAGAGCATAATCCTATTTGACCTAATCCTCATTCACAACAGCAGCTAACCTGCCACTGCAGGGCTTGTCACTTAGACCACTTCCTCCTTTCTTTCTAGGAATGCCATATAATCTTTACTGGCCCATTTCCTTACTAAGTTTATATCAAATGCAGCCTTTCCATAAACTTTTATTAATCTCCTGTAAATGTTTACAATTCTTCCTTCCATAAACAAAAAAATTTCAGAGGGTTAGCCATTTTGAATAGGAAAAGAGAAGATAACTCCATAAAGTTTTCTTCAGCTCTTTTAGACATTTTATGGTTTATAGCTAAAAAAATTATTCTAGGAATACTGACTAATATTTTTAAAATTAAATTAGAACAAAATCCCAAAGATTTTGTGCTAATTTAATAGTTTATTTAACTTCTTCATTAAATTTCTCATAAGCAATGTAAAAATGTCTTTCTAGAAGTCAGAAGTTAATTAATCATGATATTTCCAATGATAAGCATGTACAAAATAGAAATGTAAGTAGCTAAGTAAAGTTTATTTTTGTAGTATCTTCTAAGCTGACTTACAAGCTATTTTCTCTCTAATTTCTGTTTTAATCTAGCCTACATTTACTATATTTTGTGTTCTATCTTCTCTGAAATAGGAATCATTGTTCATATAGAATAGTTCTCAGCTACTATTCCTACTTCCTCTTTTCAAATGTTCTCTTTAGACTCAGAATTATATCATTTCATCTACAATTTCTTCTGTTCTATTATTTAAATTTTCATCATAATCATACCTAGCAATTCTAGCAGGAGATCATGTGACAGCAAGTCTCAACAATCCAGCATTTTCCTTGTTTTTCAATTTCTTTGATAATTTTCAATTCTCCTGACATTTTATTAATTTGTAATGTTCCAAATAATCCAATCATGATCATTTCATATTAGTCACTTTCATATTCCATAATGCTTATAACTTCACATCATCAACACCTTTATTATAATTTTCTTTATCACCTGTTATTTTATCATCATCATCATCATCATTATTATTAATATTATCATTGTTATTATTATTATAGTTTTTATTCAAAAATAAAAATGAATAAGTGTTCTTTTTCCAGAAGATTCATGGGTAATTTTTGTAAACTGGACAGGCACCTCTGAGATCATAGCAAGAAAATGTCTAAATGTTGCATTTCGATTTTGCTTTCCAGAAAATGTTGATAAATGTTGACAGGTGTACAAAGTGTCCATTAAGGGAGTAAGTATTTTTGACCAGCATATCTCTCAGCTTTTTGTAGACCAAGGGAGATCGAAAAATTCCTTTTGCCTTTGGGAAGCCCTCTCTCTGACACCTTTGTGAAATATCCTCTACTAATAAATGTTTTAGTGTCCTGTGAGGTTAAAACACTGTGCAGATAGAACAAAGATTGCTTTTAAGATGGCGACTAACTCATTTTGAGTTGAAGGAGTCACAATTTGTACATGTTAGGACACATTGGAGCTCAAAAAATACTTTCTTTGCTTTTACTGTCATCTTGTTTTTGACATTAGCTTCAAATGCAGCAAATGTGATATGATGTATTTCAAATATTGATGTACTATCATGAAGGTTTATAAAAGAAAATGGCTAACTGTTTGCATTATTAGTTGTAGGTTCAAGCTCAACATTTCCTGTCCAATTTTTAAAAATTTCTATTTACTGTTTTGCTACCTACCTTTCTATTTTATACATATTTATCATTGATGTTATTATTAAACTCTAATTTCCAGAAAGCAACTACATTACTCATGTGAAACTCTGCTTGCTCAATTTAGTGGAACATTTTTAGATGAAAGATTGCTGCTTAACTATGTTTAATATATATATATATGTGTGTGTGTGTAGGTTTGTTTGAAAACCTAAAAGAACTCTTTGTTTAAAATAGTTTTAGAAAATTATTTATTAAATTCTATTAACTTTTTCCTCATTTATAAAATAAAATTAATAAAGAAGTTTTGTTGGTTTTCAATCATACTTGCTCTAATGAAAAACCAACACCAAAATACACTTATATATACAGAAAATAGAAATTTGTTCATCGATAAATATTTGTTTTTGTATGTAAGTATAAACACATACACACACATTCTGCTGATTAGATTTGAGCATAAAACAGATTGTCACAAATTGAGTGTTGATACCCATGTCCACACTGCTTATATTTACATACACTTTATTCCTTATATTGAGCAATTTTATTCCATAAATATAGCAAGCCTTAAAAACTATATTTTATCATATATATATATATGCATAAAAATGGTTAATTATAATAATGAACTTATTTTTCCCTGAAAGAGAATAGTTAAAATATAGCAGATTCTACTGATTTTCTGTTTGGTATATTAAAATATCATAAGCAAAGTATTTACTAATTTGCAAATCGTTTCCTTCTCCCTTGTTTAACTTTCTCTGGTTGCATTGTTTTAGCCAATATCATCTCCTAACCCCACCCACCCAATCAAAAAAAAGAGGAACATGTTTAAACTCTAATTAAGATTCGCAGTTGATGTAGACAAGTAATGCAGTCTCACCATTTTCTGTCTGTCTTGAATATCTGAATTAAACAAGCACAACAGATGATGATAACAACAGAGAATAAAGAATATAAAAAATAATAATGTCTGATATTGAAATCAATTTCTGAAGTGTTCAATGGGTAATTGGCTACTGCTATGAATCCCCTTTAATTAGTCTCTTGGTGCTGTTGTCTTTCCACTACTAGCTGTGGTTTATGACAACTTATGAATAACCTACTTACAGTCAAGAAAAAGGGAAGAGAATAATCAAAAGAAATTTGGAAAGTGGTATATATATCATATATATATATATATATATATATATATATATATATATATATATATATATATATATATATATAAAATTATATATTAGAATATAAAATTATTTTGCCAGACTGATGTCAGCCCAGAGGAGAGATATTTTCAGAAAGTGCTCAATACACAATTCTAAAAAACTGAATGTATAGAGTGGATAATAGTAATATAATAGATTGAAAAATTCACCTTATTAACATGGCCCAGGTTTCAATCTTAGTCTCATCAGGTGGTTTTTGGTATTTACCAAAAAAACCTGATGAGACCATACAGTTAAAATCCGGGTTATGTTAATGTTGAATTTTTCAATTTATTAAAATTTCTTCTTACTATGTATGTTTGTGTGTGTAATGATCAATCTAAAAATTTTAGGAAATTGGAGAGAGTGATCAATTTATAAATCTGACATTTCATGAATCTATGTCAGTATTTTTAAAATGAGAAATCCTCATTATGATATGCCTTTCCATTCAGACTAGTATGCTCATCTTGGTTGTTATATCCACAATGTTTTGGCCATTTCTGTCCTTCTCCAGAAAAGTCCAAAAGCACAATGGCCAATATGGTGTAACAACCAAGATGAGTATACTTGTCTGAATGGAAAAATTATATATATATATATATATATATATATATATATATATATATATATATATATAGTGTATAGTATAGTATAGTGGCTGTTGACTCACAAATTGAGTATGATCATCACTGACATATCTAGTCCGTCAGTTAAACTCCCCCACCACAACACTGTGCATTCATTTGTTGTGTGAATGACAGTGGCTTATAAAGCCAGCCATTGATCTGTATTTCTTGTTACATATATGGCATGTCAAATCATCTCCAGGTGGTGGAAGTTGACTTTGAACATCATTACTGCCAATGTGTCTTTTTATATACCTTGTCAGGCCTGACTTGGACTTGCACACTCTAGTGCAGGTCAGGCATTCAAAGCATGCCATTATGAAATTGTCATATGCAATAGACTGTTGACGTTGGTGTGATTTTTGGTGACTGAGCAAACCTGCCTTGGACAGACATATCCAATTTCATTGGGCACATAGCCAGACTGGCACCTCATGGCAATTCAGGAATCCCTTCCAAACTCCTCTCTTCAGTTTTGTGATGCCTCATGGAAGATCTTGATGCCATCAGTAATACCAGCTCTCCAAGAAACCTGGTTTTAAGTTAGAGTCTCCCAGTTATCCAGACTAATATTGCACTTGTATAGTGACTCTTTAAGGCAATCTTTGTAACAAAGTTTTGGCTTGTGCTGCAGTCATTTTCTCATTTCCAATTCTCCATGCATAAATTTTTTTGGCATTCTGTCATCTGCCATACGAATAACATGGCCTGTCCATTGTAGTCTGTATTTGTGCATAATTGCTTCCACAGAGCATGAATTGACCCTTTGTAGAACAACAGTATCAAGGGTCATCCAGTGGATTTCAAGCACAGACTGAGACATCATTGACCAGTAACTTCAGATGTCTGTGATAAACTACCCATGTCTTACATGAATATAGTAGAGATGACATAATGCAGATATTATATATTTTAATTTTTGTCCTGCTTTTTATGCCCTTCTAACTCCAGACACAGAACTTGAGTGCTGCAAATGCATCGGACGCCTTCTTAATCTGTAACTCTATCTCATCATCAAAGGAGCAGTGGTGGTTGAGGGTGCTACCAATGTATACAAATTTGTCTACTACCACAAGTTGACTACCATCAGCATAAATTGATGCCTCGATATACTGAATTCCTCAGGCAGGTTCATACATCACCACTGTCTTGTCAAAGCTGATGGACAGTTCAAAAGCCTTACATGACCCTGATAGGTGATCCATGAACTCCTGTGTGTACTGAATTGTGTGTGTGACCAGGTCACAGTCATTGGCATAAAGAAGGTTGCGCACTAAACTAAAACAGACTTTTATCTTTGCTGCAAACCTGCATATGTTGAAAAGCTTGCCAGTTGACCCTATCTTAATATCATAATACCATGATGGCAGTCCCTGAACACATCAAGCAGTACAATAGATAGAAAACACTGTAAGAGCCAGAAGATATCCCTGCTTGACTCCATTTTCAACCTTGATGCGCCCCATAAGCATAGCGCCAAAACTGATGCAGGCTTCCATACCGTCATTGAAGGACCTCAGAATCTTGGAAAAGTGGGGAGACAGCCCAATTTTGAGAGGATTTTTCAAAGAGCAGCATGATTAACAGTGTCAAAAGCATCCTCAGATCTACAAATATGTGATAAATGTCCAATTGTTGTTCACAGCTCTTTTCCTGGATTTGTCTGTGAGGAGATTATTGCGGTCATCTGTCCTAAGAGGAGTAATCTTGGTGGATCTGGGGCCAAATATTTGTTTCATCAAGTAGTACATCTGCTTGGTATTATTTGAATTTGCTGCATTCTGTATTTCCTCTGCTAGCTCTGACCACCATTTTTCCTGTATAGTTCAAAGCACACATTGAGCTTCTGCTTTTGTAGCTTTTAAACTCCTTGCACAGTTTACTGTGTTGTTCTTTGGACAGGCCTTTTTGCAACATTGAACTTTGTATCTGATTCTTTCTTGCAAGGATCTTCTTGATAGCATCATCATTTTCATCAAAGCAGTCTCAATGTTTTGCCCAGAAGTTCCTCAGCCACTTCATATATATTCTTCTTCAAAGAATCCCATGAAGATGTATCATTGATTTCAGCAAGTCATTGTTTTAGTGATTCCTGTGTTTCCAGGGAATGTGGTTTTGCGACATTCAAACATGCAGGAAGCTTTCCATTTGTTTTATCTAGTATGTTTAAGAACAAAATTCATTTTGGCCCTCACTAGGGTATGGTAAGTCCAACAATCTGCACCATGCATAGATCTAACAATATGGACATCCTGCATATCTCTCTTGCAGACGATGACATAATCAATGAGATGCCATTGGTGTTAATGGGAATGCATCCATGTAGTAACATGATCCCTCCTGTGCTTGAATTGAGTGCTGGAGATCAAAAAGATTAAACTTGATGCAGAGTTCAAGAAGCATTAAACCATTGGTGTTGATTTTCCTGATGCCATATTTCCCCAAAATACTCCAGGTCTCCCAATCTGCACCAACAAGGGTGTTGAAGTCACCAAGGAGGACAGTCTTGTCATCTTTTGGAATCATGTTGAGTATACTTCTCAAAGATTCATAGAAGTGAGTCTTTAAAATGTCACTACTGTCCATTGTTGGAGTGTAGGCACTAATGATTGTAGTGTATCATGATCCATTCAGATGTAGGCAAAGAGTCATTAAGCGCTCACTCCTTTAGAAAGTTCAGCAAGTGTTGGTAAAAGTGTGCTACGTACAGAAAAACCCACACCACCTACTCTATCCTTCTCAGCACACTTTCCATTCCAGAAGAAAGTGTAGCCACCTCCAACTTCTTGGAATTGACCATCATCAGCTAAACATGTTTCCAAGAGAGCAGCTACACCAATAGAATATCTCTCTAGCTCCCTACACACCAGAGCTGTTCTGTGTTGAGGGCAGATTCCATAGGATTACCTACAAATATATATATATATACACACACACACACACATATATATATATATATATATATATATATATATATATATATATATATATATATATATATATACACACACACATATATATTTTGTATTTAGGCAGCCATCCATCTTTTATATGTTTCATTAAAGATGACTGACAAGGTACAGTGATTAAGTTTTTTATTTAATTCTTCTTGTGTTTATACAAGTGTTTTCTTTTCTAGACCAAAAGTGTGTAAAAACTGTTCAAGTGTTCTGTAATTCCAAGTGCTTTCAACTATGCTTTTAGCCATTATCAAGTATGATTTTATTTTTACTTTTTAAATGAATGTATGGATTGTGTGTAAGTATCTAGAGCTATAGGGATGTTTGACTTTCCAAACACAGTTAGCACATTGTGGCCATGTTCATGGTTAATGTTATTGAGTCCTGGCTTTTTCTTTTTTATTATTAGGGCTTCCATTATTTTTAATCTTTTTTTACATGTGGATGAAGTTGTATGCTTGTATTTTCTAATAGTATATTTTGAATTAAGTCTGGTAGGATTATGTGTGTGTTTAAATGTGTTCAAATGGAGCTGTGGTCAGATAGGTGTAATGTAAGTCATCTGGATAGGCATGTAGTAGTGTGACCAATGTAATTATTTATGAGTTTTTTGTATGGTCAGGAACACAGTTCCTTAAGGGGCATTTGAACTCTTAAATAATGTTGGTTTTTGTAGTTTTTATTTTGCAGGTGTGTTGTTATTTTTGAGAATAAGGTTAGCTGTTTTAAATTTTTTGTAATAGATAGTTAATTTAATTTTTTTGTTCGAATCAACTAGGGTAGTATATTTCTTTATGATATTATTTCTAAGTGAAGATTCATCTTACTTATAGGTGATGTGCATTTGGCTTTTGTGGAAGATGTTTATGTTATTGTCTGTGTGTTCAGTATCATTATTATTTACTTTGGAAAGAAATAGTCTAATCTGGTGGTTAATGAGGTAGTTAGGAAAGCCCTTGTTATCTAGATTTTAAGGAAAAGTACATGAGAGGATGAATTCTCCTGTGCTCTGTTTAGGAAATTTTTTATCACTGCTATTTTGTATCTAAGTGGACATTCAATCTTAAAATTAAGGTGACAAGAGTTCCTGCTAGTGGGATTTTTATACAGTGAGGTGGTGAAAGTGTTGTTACTGAATTCTATGAGAACATCTAAGAATAAGAGTTTATTTTTTTGACTTTGACCTTAACTATACATGTGAACTGAGTTTTTTTCAAATGTGGTTTTGAGATTATCTATTTCTTGTGTGTTTTTCATTAAAATAAAAATATCATCTATATAGCAGACATATATTTTGGGTTTAGTGACCTTTTTAAATATCATGTTTTCTATGTGGGGCATGTTGTAATTGAAGAAGTATGGGCCAAGCGGATTTCCCATACTAACACTGTTAGTTTGGGTGTAGATGTTGCCATTATGATCATAGAAGGAGACTGCTTTTGCATGCATGAAATAATTTTGGGGGGGGATATTTGGTTTGATGGATAAAGGTAGGATAGGATTATTTGTGTACACAGAGTTAAGGATAATGTCAACGAGGACATTTTTGAATAAATTTTCAACATTGAGTGATGCTAAGATACCTTGGGTTGCTTTTATACTTTTTAGAATTTGGAGGAATTCAAGGATGGATGTGATGCTGTAATTGGTGGGTAGGTATGAGGTAATGATATAATTCAGGAATTTTGATAGCTCATAAATAGTGGTTGGGATCTGGGAAATGATTGGTTATAGTGGGTATCTGGATTTGTGTATTTTAACATTTCCGTATTTTCCGTATAAGTATCTGATGATTTTTTGAATTTTCAGGAAACCAATGTTGGTATTATTTGATGTTATGTGACGGATCTTTTTAGGGTCTCCATGGGGTTTCTGTTTAATTTGGTCATCAATGATGTTTTGTTATTTTTTATGGTAATCAGATTTATCCAAAATTACATATATGTTGTTATTGTCTGCTCGTCTGATTACAATATTGAAATTATTTCTTAGTTCTTTTGCAGTGATTTTTGTTGTTAGGTTATTATCATAGTTGTCGTGAGGAGAGTGGTCTCTTAAGCCTTTGGCCTTAAAGAGGGTCTCTCAAGTCTGAGTGAGCTGCTGTCTCCCTGTGTCTCAAGTTGGGATAGTGATTGGTGTAGAGTTTTAATTTCAGCCTTCTTTGTAAGGAGATCAAATTTAGGTTGGAGATAGTAATTTGGACCTATATATGTGTGTGTGTGTGTGTGTGTGTGTATAAGTATGATGAGTTCACTTGTCTGACTGGAAAGGCATATATATATATATATATATATATATATATATATAAAAAAAGGCTTAAACACTAATATTCCATGGTCATTAGTGTTTAAGCCTTTTTATTATATCCTTACTCTGTCCGTCCTGGACATTGAGTTCTACCTGGATTCTATCCTCTTGGAATTTTTTATTCAAAAAATATATATGTATGTGTATGCATCTATGTATATATATTTTGCATATGTATGTGTATATTTACCACTAATATTATATAAAGTCATCCACAGACAGACTGTTTCGCTGTTTCACAGCTCTTCAGTGTGGCTAGACATCCGGTTGCCTCTAGCTAGGATCGAAACCCGACTGAACTGGCATCAGTCGGAGATTCTACCACTAAGTCGTCGGCGCACAGCTGGGATGAAAGTGAATTTTAGCGTATTTATTTTTAGATAAACACAAACAGTGACCGACTGTGACTCAATTCACTTTTGCCGAAGAGTCTCGCTATATATATATATATATATATATATAAGTGAATATACATAATATCCCACATTGATAGCACAACTTGGAGTTTCATGCAAATATGCAATCTTATGGTTCAACCCACCTTACAATAGTAACATCCAAACTAATGTAGGTAGAATTTTTCTCTATTAAATTCGCAAACACTTTGGTCATTCTCCAACATTTAAAAGGATTTTCAACAAAAATAATATTAAGGTAAGCTACAGCTGTACTAAAAACATATATTGCAACATAATAATTTATTAAGCAAACACATAAACCAAATACTAAATAATAATCCTATTAAAATACAATGCAACTGCTGTTAAAACATAACCTGCCCACTAAATGGCCAGTGCATGACTGAAGGCATAAGCTAAGATCATTTCAGATGATGATGTTAAATATTACTTTGGACCATCACCAAATGACACTGAACAATATTAAATACAAAAATTGCACAACATTCCCAAATATTTTTGCCAATTAAAAACAACTATAAGACCCCATCCATTAGCTTTGAGATAATTGCAAAATCTAAACCATACTATGGAAAGGGAGACAGATGTAATTTGTGTTTGTTGAAGAAGCTTATTATATTAAAACACTTAAATAGCCCTAAGTTGCTAAACAGGAGAAGAGAGTTGATCGCTACATGTATACATAAAAACACTTGCTCAAGCACATTGACCCTAATTAAAATAGAGTTCAAAATAGATTTTATGAATATTAATATAATATGTAAGACCTATTAATATTCATAGAAGCCATCATTAATAGCATTTTTATATATCCATACACATATATAATTCCATATCATACACGATTAATTTATGACATGTGTATATGTAATTTCACCTTTGTAAGTATAAGGCTAGGTTCCAAATGCATTACATATATAGTCTTAAACTATAATTAATTTATTCCATAAGACATTACATTAATAATATATTATAAAGACGGTTTCTTTATGCAAAAAGAAAGTTATCCCCTTTGATACATAGCATGTTTACATAAATTCAAATTTTGTTTTTCAAATTATTTAAAATAATGTTTTAAATTTTCCGTCTTTCGAAATTAAGAATTTGAATGATATAAATTATAAATAATAATAATGTTATAGGCAAAAATAATAAAATAAAAAGTTGTTAAATCAATACCATGAGAACACCAATTCCATAACACTCTAACAGTCAGTAAGTATTTTGCATCTGAAGATTGCATGCTTGCATGAAACTCCAAGTCATGCTATCAACATGGGATATTATGTATATTCACTAATATATACTTAATAGCTCTGTATATAACATTGAGCACTTTTTTATAGCACCTGAGAAAGAATATATATGTACATGCAAGTATATGTGTGTATATGTATGTTTTTTATCATGCCCATATATATATATATATATATATATATATGATTGGAATAATGATAAAAGCTACAACTTTATGTTTTTAACAATGCTCCTTATTAGAGTTAGAGCCACTACAAAGTCTAATATAGACTAATATTTAAAATCCTTCAAAAAGACTTAAAATCCTGATGTTTACAAGCTCTTTGGCATTACTATCAGGTTTGCCATAAACTCAATCATCAGATGCTAGAACAAATGGCAAAACTGTTCAACTAATTTGTAGGCACCAATTATGACCATAATCCCTTCCACCTTTAAAGTTGGCAGTGCTAATAATCACAATCAGTGCCTACAAAATTGAAAATATTCCCATGTACCTTTCAATTGGGCGCTAATTGATGTAGTAAGTACTTATTCTCAGGCCTACACTTACTAATAAACTTGGTTATTTTATTGAGAATGTAGTCTTTTTCAGGAAAGGTGATAATGTTCAATTTCCTCTCTAAACACACTCCACACTTTCTGGGACATGCTCCACACATCTCACCTTATTTAAAATTTTCCATTTAACCACAGGGAAAATATTAAATCTGTCCCTGTGATCCCATAAAAATTTCAAGTGTTGTGCTTTTGGCATAGTATCACTTGTGAAAGGGTGTTCTATCATTGCAATATTCTTGCTTCCAGAGTCATTTGATGAACCTTACATATGTCATATATGTCATGATTCATTTTCACAGTCACTTGATAGATAACATTCTCTATCAAACATTTACGACTAATGGAATATTCATTTACATAAGGGTAAGAGACTTACATTTCTGTTCATATTTAATATCTTACCGTTATGCCTTTTTTATAAATTGTAGCATATTATCGGTTCAGCTGTAACTTAATTTTATCATATTCCTGTTGAAAGTTATTTTGAGAAATGATGGTCTAATAAATTGATGAAGTCTTTCTACATTGGTTTTCACAGTATTATTGAAGGGTGTGTTGAAACAGGTAACATTGTTTTTTATTTTCTGGTATTAGTACAATGGCTGCTACCATCATTATTGGTTGTCTGGTGTGTGTATTTGTGTGTGTGTGTGTGTGTGTGTGTATATATATATATATATATATATATACACACACACATATATATATATATATATATATATATATATATATATATATATATATATATATAATTGACACTTGTCAAGCCTGACTATGATGGATTCAGATTTTTCTTCTGTGACTTGAGCAAAGTATTAATGAAACAATGATTTTTAGAGTGCTAATTTGTCTATTCTATTCATCAACCATTGGGACATGATATTGACAAGCCATTTTACTAATATATCTGATGAGAAGTCATACTCCAGAGGAGTGGATTCATGCTTTTGGCAAGAGAATTAATGGGAAGGAAACATCAACAAACTTGGCCCAAATTCAAACATATTCTATTTTTTTTCCATGCAAATACTCATTATTCTATATAAAACAAATATATATACATTTTTGATCTTTGTTGATTTTTTCATAACCTTTCAGCTTGTCCACTTTCACCTTTTTCAAGTAAACATATCAAAAAATGATTTTAAAGAACAGTCCCAAAATAAACATTGAATTTGAATAACTTCTCTCAAAATCTCAGACAAAATCTTTTTTTCATAATAGATAGATTAAAAAGAACTGACAAGGTTTGTCTGTTTAATTTTTTCATTGTATTTTTCCAATTTTCAAATAAAGTGTTGTGTATTAGGATTAAAATTGATGATAAACTATTCAAAGTTCATGTTTCTCTTTTTAAGTACTTTTGACTGTCTCAGTCATTTTCAAGTACTTGAATAAACAACAGCACTAGCATGATCTTTGGACAGTTTATCCACAATTTTGCTCCCAATACTAAACACCATATTTGAAACTGGAAAAATACAATAAAAATTAATAAAATACAATAAAAACTTTAACAAACAAACTATATCAGTTCTTTTTAAATCAAACTTTTTTAATTTATTTTTGTACTTTTTGGACCATTTTCTTGGTTTCAGGTACATATTTAAATATAAATTATCCAATGTCTGAGTATTTTTTACTTTTGTTCTTTTTATAGTTCAATATTTCTTCGTTTTCTTCTGTGATACATCATTGGTTTCTTCATTTTCAAGTATTACAAACATTTCTTCATGTTCATATGTTAGTTCATGTTGTTGAATTATATAAGAGAAATGTTTGTGAGGGTTTTGATGTTAATATCCCAGTGAATGTTGGCACAGGATTTGATATAATGTGTGATCATGAAAGTTCAACAAAATATTAATGTAACAAGCACTGCAAGAAGCACCCAATGTTGCCACATATATGCAAAATACTGTAATACCCTAGCAGGACTAAAAGCCACATCCATGCTGCTCATATCTGAGAACAAATTAAGCAATGACATTCAAATCAAATAACATCCCTCATATATATATATATATATATATATATATATATATATATATATATATATATATATGTGTGTGTGTGTGTGTGTGTGTATGAAAGAACTAAGGTAGATTGATAATTGTAACAATAGAGAGAAAATGTGATTAATCTCAAATCTTGTAACCAGCTTTGTTCATTTGAGCTTGAGTGACCCAGTTCAAACTGATAAATCCTCTGGACAACTCAGATATTTTCCCTAAGAAATCTCTTTGCCTTATCAACATAACAAATGGCACTGAGAGATGCTTATTGTAGTGAATAAGTAACTGTTTTCAGCATCAAAGACTTATCTTTTTTTCTCCACTCATAGAAGAGTCATTATTTTATGACCCATTGATTGCCAGTCTAGTTCCATAAATATATTAGATTAATCGAATTTAACTTTATAACCCTGCTGATGAGTAGGTAAGGTTAAAATGTAATTTAACTCATATGGCTTCTAAATAAAATATGCAGTTCTTATATAATAAAAATACAAACAATAAAGTCTCAGTGGAGATCTGAGAATGTAAACCAGTGCTTCCCAAACTTTTTTTCTCTAGGCAGCATTTTCAGAATGAAGATTTGCTCATGCCTCTTCAAAGGAAGTCCCGGTGAAAAAGTGCAAGCAGCCCTATAGCAAAGGTTCAAAGAGAGGGTTAAACAGAGATAACCATGGATTCAATGTCAGAACATTATCATTGATAACTCTCTCCTCCAATTTGCAGACCGTAGTTACTATATTCTTAATACTTGATATAATGAAAATATATCACAATGATAAAATGAGTCAATTATTAGTAACTATTTATACTGGGACCCATGTAATTATGAGTAATCCATAATAATATTTTAAATTTTGAAATCATATTTATTTTTAGCATATGGATTTTTTTAAAACCGTTTCTAAACATATGATTGTCTTTCAGTCATTTCACCTACACTACTATCCTCTTCCACTTCACCTATGATGTGCACTGCACTATTTTGGGAATCACTGACCCAAACAATAGAATTAGGAACTGCAAAATCTATAAAATTATGTTCATGTTTTATAAATGGCAACTCAGAATGCAAGTCAGTATTTCAATTTGCTTCTTCCAAATATTGTCATTATCAATATCCAAACTATGCTGTTGCTAAGTATGACCTATAAATGAAAGCATTGAACTAAATGCCACAAAGGTTACTGTTCAGTCAATCACCTCTATACTCAAAAAAGAGACCCTACTGAGACAGTTTTTGTTTTTCTTTCATTTTTCTTGTAAAAAGAATTTCGTATTTTATCACAGAAAATACTTCTATATATTCAAAATTGAAAAAAATACATTAGAAGTGAAAAATAATAATAATTTTATTAACTTAAAGTGCAAAAGTGTAACAATTATACAAATCAAACAAGACAATATTTTTCATCAAAGTAGGATCCAATTTTGTTACATTTTTCAAAATAGATATAGAAAAATATTTTGTTGTTGAAATGTTCATTTAGTTTTTCTTTCAAAATCTGTCTCAAATCAACAATGATGCTCTGATTGGGAGATTGTTTGGGCTATAAAAGAAAATTCCTTCTCTTTTCCACAAAGAATTACTTTGAAGTGCAAGTATGATGTACAGGACAATTATCTTGGCAGCAGATAACAAGAAAGAATTCATGCAAAGTTGGAATTAAAGAAACAGCTTCTCTGCAAGTATTTGTTTTTGAAAAATTTAGAATATACTTTATTTTGACATAATAATTTCTGGCCCAACTCTAAATGGTAGCAAATAGTCCCAACCATAACTAACCTTCTAAATTTTATGGTTTCCTTCATCTTTGAATCTTTGCCTACTTCTCAAAACTCTTCTAAAAGTGAAAACCTTTACTTATCAGAGATGATAGCGTTCTTTCAAACATTAATGGTTATTTTTAATGAAAACTTATCAATTTCTTTGTGTCTTCAATATTTTTAATCATAGCTCAGAAAGAAAATTCAAAACTATAAGTCACTGATAAAGATTGTGGCATGAAGTGATGATTTATAGGCTAGATTTGGTCTTTTACAATGTTTTCATAGCTTAGCAGTTAAATCAGATGGTGTGTTCAGCCTACCTTTCCTGAAGCAAATGGGATGAAAGTTCAAATCTCACTAAGAGTCCTTTCTTTATTTCTGATCTGTCTACTAACTGCCATAGATTGGTAGCCTGAATTTAAAAAAAAATGCCTGGATTGCAATAAAAAGCAACAAATTAAGATGAAAGTAAATATGAGTCAGAATTAATAATTGTGATTGATAATGCTTCTTCTCATAAAAATAAAGTAAAAATGCAAGTTTCTTTGAAATTACTTCCAAGAATTTGTGCTGAAATATTTTTTCTCTACAGTTTTCAGCTTCTTGGTTAAACTAGTAAGATTTTCTGTGTTGTTCTGAGTTAGAATTCTTGACAATATTGTTGCATTCATTGGACCAAGATATTTCTATCAGAATCTGTTTTTGCTGTTCAAGTGTTACCTTTCTATGAAATTAGACACAACTTTACTAATAATTGTCCTGGGAACTTTCAAGCTGCTACTGAATATCCTTGTAGCTGTTACTGAGTTTGTATAACATAATTATTTTTCCATTCTTCAAAGGAGATAGTTGTTTCTTGGCTTTTCAAGATGGCATTATTATCTGGAGGCATGGTGGAGTAATGGATAGCAGCTCAGATTGAGGAATCAGAGAGCCGAGTTCAAATTCCAATCGAATCCATTACATTCACTTACGTGCTAATACCCTTGGGAAAGCTATGAATCCTCTTCTTTTCCCCCCAGCTATGGGTAAATAGCAGGACAGACCAAGTTTGGATGACAACTGGTCTACTACAGAAAGAAATGGCAAACTACTGTGGGAGAAAATCTGCCTTGTCAGTCATGTATCGAAAGATACCTGATCACCTAAGCATGTATCACGCACGGCATGTAACTGACTGACTGATTATTATCTGGAAAATAGATATATTAATCTATCTGCAGAACATATCTGTGCATTTCATAATGATTTTTAGGGAAAAATCATTTTTCTGGCCAGTGATGTAAATTGTATATTTACTAAACTCTATGTAACTACCTACCTACCTTTGTTGAAATCAGTCCACAAACCTGAAACACAGTTAATTGTGAACTCCATAATCATTTTCTGTGGCTGTATAATTATGTGCCATGCCAGGACTGCATATGGTTTTGAATTCAGTGTTATCCTTCTCCTGGTAGATGTGCAGGTTAAATTTATCATTATTTATCTGTTTATTTAAATTGAACAGATTTCTTCTTTTTGTCCTTAATTTGCAGCTGCTATTTTTATTTAGCATGGCACTTTTTTTATACAGTTAGTGACAGTGAGCTGAGTTCAAATTCTTTATGGCATTATTATCTGAAAAATATATGTATTAATCTATGTGCATACATATATAAAAATAATAATTTCACAAGATTTTTAGGGGAAAAGGGTACATTTTTCTAGCTAGTATTGTAAGAAATTATTTACAATAGGATTGTATTTGAAAATCAGTTTAAATTTTTAAAGTTTAATTAGATATTATGTCAGCCTCTTCATCACAACTATATTTTTTGCATTAAATAAATTTTAACTGAGAAAATATTACATACAAATAACACCATTCTTTTATGTTTAAATCCTAAATATTAATTCTAATTTCTGTTGAACAAAAACAATGTCTTCTCTCCAAATTATACATTTTTTATTGCTACACCCAATAAAAGTTGATCCCTATTCCAGGAGTTTTCTCATCAATTTTCTCATCAATTCTGTTGTTAATGTCACCTGATGTACTCCATTATCAAATTTTGCAATTTTTCTTTTCTTAATGACATAGTTTTCATTTTCATTTTCATTTTTTACTTTGCTTCATTATAAATTTAATTGTAGGTTTCAAGATATCCTAGTAATCATATTTTGTTTGTTTTTGTTTGCATTGTCGTATATTTTGAATGATGTGTCATTTGAGAAATTAACTTTGATTTCCTTTTTACACTCAAAATCCCCAATGACAAATTAAGAACATTGGCTTGACAATATCATTATATTCACTTGATTGATACTGATTTACATGTATATGACTGTGTAAACTGTTTTCTTCTGCAAACAAGTTAACAAGAATTAGGTTAAAAACATACTAATCTATTTCTATAAAAAACTCATATATTTTCTCTTTTTGTAGACAATTAACATAATTATTTTAATTATTATTTTACTTGCTTTCTTCCAACCAACTCCCTCCATTCTTCTCCACAAATTGTTTTTCTCCCTCTCTGTCTCTCTGACTTGAGTTTTTTTTCTGATTCATTTCTGTACTTGTTTGTTTAGTTTCTCAAACAAAAGACTTTTCACTCTAATTTCCCAAAGCTTTAAATTCTGCCACCTCCTGGAAACAATTCTTACATTTTTGGCTGAATAGCTTTCAGAATTACAGGTTTCTTGAGTTCCATTTGGAAGTGCAACGTGTAATTTTATTGAAATATGACGTCACATTCAAACTGCCATTTTGCAAACAAGCAGTCCTTGTAATTTTTGCGATGCTCTGTTGCATTTAATTACACGTTTCTGTCACAACCTAATGACAGAAGCATTGTTATTATTATTATTATTATTATTATTATTATTATTATTATCTAATGGCAAATGTCATTATCATCATGTTTGTCTTATTGAATATCATTAAGATTGTGTAATTCATTTATGAACCTGAAAAGAAAGATTTTCTTAGCACTGTGTACTTATTCACTTGCTAAGTGAAAGGGAACAATGGGTAAAAATCAAAATTTAAAATTATTGACCAGCTTTAGTCTTTTTTTTTCTTTTTTTGTTACAAATAAAACTTAAACAAAATAAAACAAAAAAGTTCTCTTTGTCAAAGATGTCCCAAAATGAATGTATAAGATAATCACATTTAAATATAGTCTCTTCATTCTCACACAGGTGTAGCAGAATGTGACAAAAATAACAAATACTTTTCAAATGTAGGCTTATAAGAAGAAAACATCATGCAATTGTATTTATGTATATATGCATTTTTATCTGTATGTTACATCAATCAGTAAGTAAAAAATTAAGATAAAAGCAGGATAAAAAGA
>CAHIKZ030002135.1:37500-135000 GCA_903632075.3 Acanthosepion pharaonis | reverse complement strand
GATGAAATTGCTTTGTCTCTAATATATTTAGTCTCTTTGGGAAGAAATATTTCTGTTTGTATTATAAAAAAACGGTACAATTTCTTGTATCATTAGGTGATTTGTATTGTTTTATTGCTAATTTTCAAAAATGTATTTGAAAAATTCAATAATGTAAGATACTTGCCACCTTTTGAGAAATTGAATGCATAACTGTAATGTCTTGATTTGAATATATTTAAATTTTGATTTGAATATATTTAAATTTTGATTTGAATATATTTAAATTAAAATCTAAACTTTAAAAAGCTGTATTTGTGAGTTATTATGTGTAGAGAATCCCAATTTTATTTTCACTGATTTATTTTGATAAAGTCACATATAAATTTGCCTGGTTTTCATGAGAGAAGGTAGATGGAAAATCCTAATATTTTGTGTCAAATCAACATAAATGTTTTTTTGTCGCAGAAGTAAATGAAATGATCCTTTCTAAATAGATCCTCACCAAAAAAAGTATTTTGTCAGTATCTACTTTAATCTATTATTAACAACAGAAGTGACATTAATGCTGATAGTAACTTCATCATCAAGAAAATGATAACATCTTGAAGGTGGGAGCTCAGTTGTCAAAGCAAAGGGTTGTCAATGAAAATATCTGAGCTTCTATACTTTATCTATTGATCCAAGTAAATTTGAAGTATATTTTCATCTCAATGTCTTTCATTTGATCAGTTTAAGAAAAAAGATGCAAGTTTTATATTTTTCAAGCTAAAAACTCCTTTGATGAAAGTAACAACAGTCATTGCAGTTTGCATATTTATAAAATTGATTGCTGGCTGCTTGATACTAAGGGTAAGCTACATATTAATATGTCAAATTCAAATGAGTGACCATATCTGATTTGCTATTGGAAGTAAGAAAGAAAAAAGGATAATATTTTGAATGTTCCAGTCTTTCAGCTAAGTGCTCACTCATATAAGTCTCAAGTTTTGATCATCTATATTTGCTTCAATAGTAAAAGAACCACACATTTTACCTGTCAATTTTCTTAATTTAAAAGGAAATGTATTGTACTTAAGATAAAGTTCAACAGAAATAATTTTTTCCTTTTCTCATCTTCCTAAAAGAACATATGTGTAAGTTATTTCCCTTTCCTAGAATGCCTTTGAAAATTCCTCTGACCCAAATTTCTTTACCTTATTCCTTAATGTTTACTTAAATGCAATATAAACTGTTATTTAAATTATGAACATTGGCCAATAATGATAGATGATCTTTGAAGTCATTTTGACCTGTTCACTATTAAGTAACCATGTTGAGCATAAAGAAAATAGATAATAAAAGATAAAATGCAAAAAGAAAGTACATAAACAATTCAGTTGAGATTTCTTGAGATCACCTTTGCTGTCTCTTTTTGACTTTTAATGAAGATTTCTTCAGCAGAGGAAAGTGGAGGTCATTGAAGTTGTGGATAGGGTTCAGAGCAAAAGGCAAGATTTATATTTGGCTGTTACTGCCACACCTCTTTTACCAACCCATGCTCCTTCTAAATTTGGTTGAACAGCTGCCTGAAGATATTGATAAAGGTTAGAGTCATTCTCTTCGTCCCACCTGGGATTTGAAAGTCATTAATAATTAATTAATGAAGTTAACTGTGGATGTTTTAGGATGAAACTTAATTTCTTTTCTTATTCTACCTTATTCTCTTAATTCTTCAGATAAAAATATCTCAAATCATCATTTCCTTTGGAATATTATATGATGTAGAGAATACATTTCTTTGCCCAAAGCAACAATTTCTACTTAATTTGCATAACCTTCTGGGCATTTGGCAGGGAATTTGACTCTTGAAACAAATTCCTTAATTGATGAACCATCAAAGATAACTACATCCTAAGACAAACATAATTTAATCATTTCAATATATATATACATATATATATATATATATATATATATATATATATATATATATATATATATATATATATATAAACCAAAAAATTATGTGTGTGTGTTTTCCCTTAATATTTCTTCACATCTACATAAAAGGTTTGTTTTACCTCTGTATATATCAAATATCAGAAACCCATTTTTAGAACAATTCATGCCACCAACTGTACTACAATCACACACTTAACCACTGAACTATGCCTTCAAGCTTTGACATCTTAAATTGATATTTGTAATCCTGGAAAGATAAGGATAGAAAAATCACATGGAATTATCAATTGTTGAAATTCTAGATTAATCTCTTGCATCAGTAATAAGGCTAGAATAATTGATAACCATAATGGTGATATTATCCATCTCCATATAGGTATCTCTTGACTTTTATTGACCAGTTAGTGTTACTGTCAGTTAGAATTTATAAAATTTTCTCAACTTAAAACAGATTTTCAGCAAATTAGTCTCTCAAGTCTAGACTGTTATTGCTATTTCTAATATTGATGGGAATTTTCTTCCAGACCTTTTGGTTTTGGTTGTATGGAAACTTCTTGTTTACATCATTATTCTCACTCACATTTTCTGCTATTGGTACTATTAGAAATGTTCAAGTAGTTTTGGTCATTTGGTAAAGCACGTCTATAGGGTCTAATAAAGGATTTACTCATTTGAAGCCATTTTCATTCATTGATCTGAGAAAATGGTTGTATATAGATGATAGTTTAGACATTTCTGAATGAGTTGGATGCTATACATGACATCCATATGAGTCTCTTGATCTGACAAGGTGACCAATGAATATGATTTCAGGTTAATATTTTGGTTTTGTAGCAAAATGTTGGACAAAAATACTCCAACCCAACCTATCTAGTGTTCAATTTTCTTTTCTCCTAAACTAATTTTTTTTATAACTGGTCCATACTCTGAGGTATTATTTGAAATGTTTAGAATTTATTAATTCTACATTACCAAATGATAAAAAGCTAAAGACTGCCTGTATTGTTAACTATATCAATGCAAACAATATTAGACATCACCTGTAAGATTAAGAGAATGATTCTTAAATGGTCATATACAAAACCTTCTATTTTCCTTCCAGATTTGTAACTATTATTCCAAGTTTTACTATTACCATTGCTTTGAGAATATTCTTAATGCTTCATGTTCCCACATTACCAATAGTCATACATGTTTGAATTATTATATAAATTCAGATTAGATTTCAAACTAAAATTACATTTCAAATGAGTCAAAGAATTATTTTGAGAGTACTTTATTCTAAAACACCTCCAATCTTTAGTGAATATCTATGCAGATGATACAATGGTATATAGGTGCTCCTCCAAAACTGTAGATCACCAGAGTTTGGATGCTGATCTCTCCTCTAACCTAGCTCAATGGATAAAAAACTGGCTGTTGGCATTCAATGCCTGAAAAAACTAAACTTGTAATAAGCCATCATCACCAAGCAGCTCCTGAATTTTTGCCTGTCACAATGAAGGGTGTTTTCTTGTCTTTAATGCTTATTAGGTTTTAAGTTTACTGAAGATCTCAAGTGAAACTCATATATATGATCCATTGCTAAAGATGCTGAAAACTCCAGTAAGTACCTGGCTTCTCTTACTATACTGTACTTTTATAATAGCCAGACCATGCCCAAAATGGAGTACTGCTGCCATATCTTCTGGAGCTGACTAGACTTCACCTTCCAGTCTTGAGAATATTTAAAAGAGTCTACACGGACTTGTGGGTGATGAATTATTTTTAATAGATGAAACTCCTCTCACTATTCTATCATTATTCCCATGGAAAATGTTCTGACAAGCTACATTTCTTAGTTTCACCAGTTCTAAAGCTAATACCCCCACCTCTTGACACCATCCACATTCTCTTCATATTCCATTAGTAAGAAGGAAGTTTCACTTGTACAACTTCTTCCTATGACCTACTACTTTGGGGAACTGAGGAACTAAGGGGATGTCTTCTCGACCACTACAATCTTGTTAATCATACAATAACCTCTTTTAGTTACCCTCTACTTTTAGTGGCTCTTGAGCCTTGTATAGGGTTAGCATTTGTAAAAAAAAAAAATTGAAATTGATAAATAATTTGTCACTACTATTTGTAATATGAAACATTAATTTAGATACATCTCCCCCCCCCCAGTTTCTTTGATTCTTATTGACATGTGTGTTCAGAGAAGGATTAACAAAACACATCTCCTCTGTTATTTGCCTCTCCTGTTATCACTCTTAAGATGGAATTAACTTATATTTCTGACTTGACCATCAAAAACAAGTTTTGCTAAAAAGCAGGTCAGGGAGTAAAAGAGTTAGGAGATTTTTTTTATTTATTTATTTATTTTGAAAGAGCGGGTCATTGTCTTTGGCTGAAATGTACAATTTATTGAATGCTATCTTCCTGTTTTGTTTGCAGGTAATTTCCCACTTGAACGAACAAAATCAATGGTAAATCAAAGAAAATATCATCTGGTTGGGAGATCAAACATCATTTCTCCATTTTATATGAAAAATATAAAAACTATAGGTGCCGTTATTGACTCAGTCTTCCTACCAATTTTCCATAGCAAATATTTTCTAGCCATCTAATTCATTTTGAAGTAGATAATGTTTAGAGCTTGTGGGGTGGGGGTGTTTTTTATCCTTAGTTTCAGTTTAGGTTTTGCTTCCTTTGTCTCATCGATAAACTTTTGTGCTTTTCAAGTTATTAACAAATCTATCAAAGTTTTTTGTTTTTTTGCTTTCTTTGCTTTTCTTTTGGGCAAATTAGGGTCCATAACCTACAGAATTTTCATTTAAAATCACTTGCTTTTCCCATCAGTCAAGCTTCTTACTCCAAGAGTCATCTAATGTTTGTTGAAGCTATTGCTGTATGCAAAAGAGAAAATTAAATCAAAGATTGTCTTTCCTTTTGTTGTTCTACTGGAATGGAAATACATTAAAATAAATTCCATGATATTGTTTGATGATGTCAGCATGAAAGATAGTAACTAATATTGTTTACTCTGAGCAAACCCAGAAACAGTTAAATGGGAAACATATAAGATTAGATATCAACTGATTCAAGGTATATAGTTTTTTAGGCTTATTAAGCACCATTGGTTATTGAGAAAAACTCTTGTTAACTTATAACAAAAAAATATGTTTATACAGTTCAAAGTATATGTGAAAGTAATTTTCTAAATTAAACATTAAGAAAAAAATTTTTTAAAATGAAAATTATATCTGAATAAATCATTATATCTGAAATGTCAATATTTTCCTTTAAAAGTTACACTGCATTGCAACTCAATGATTTTAAGTTGCTTTATTGAACAGAACTGATTTTTTTAAAATTCATCTTAAATCACTATCGTTTGAATTTATTTTATTCAATTAAAATTTGATAGTTTATTTCCCAACAAATATTCTAAAAACTGGCAAATTTAAGTGAATAGATAATGAGAAAATCTGAGTATTTTATTGCTCATAACTAAACAAAATTATTCTTTTCCTTCTGAAAAAAATATTAAGATCAAAGACATGTAACTGTTTTGTGACACAATATCAAAAAAGAAATGTATATTCAGAGAAAAGGGAATTTCTCAATAAGTTTTTGTTTGAATTTCCAGGATGAGGAGTTATCTGTATTTACATGTGGACTATTGTCTTCATCTTTGTTGTTATCAAACAAACCTGTATCCCTTTTTTCCATCAGAGGAACCACTCATATAACTAATTTAGTCATGGGAGGCTATAGGTAGCAGCATGCTTCAAATATATATATATATATATATATATATATATATATATATATATATATATATATATATATATATCAACAAGTCTGATGATGTAAACCTTTAATGATTAAAAAGCATTTATGTACATAACCTCAGTGCTTGTCAATGCCTTTAATGGTAAATATTAATCATATCGATTGAACATTGTGCGGTGAAAATGTAAGATGCAAATACACCTAATAACTGTGTCAAGCTACAAATTTATTACTCCTCCTTCATGTTTGTGTGTTTCTCTCTCTCTCTCTCTCTCTCTCTATATATATATATATATATATATATATATATATATATATATATATTGTGTGTATATGTGTGTTAGTAAACACACATCTATACACACACAAGTTTTGCTAATATGGTACAAGATAAAATTGAAAAAAATTAGAAGAAAGTTTGTGTTATTATAATCACCAAAAGAGAAATGGGCCTATAATAAAGCAAAGTTAACAATAATAATAAAGATAGAAAACAATTTGACAATGATCAGTTGTTACATTTCCATGTATGATTGGCTGTTAAAAAATTGAAATATTCTTATAAAATCATAATTTCAAGGAATTTGATCATTAAAAAAATGGTTTTCCCTCTTTTCACCATCATCTCCTTGGCCATCTACACAGAGATCCCACAAAGCACTACATCCATTTCTAATAAACTAATCAAATTCACCAAAATTTTGATTTATCTAAAATTTGAATTTGAATTTTTTACTTTGTAAATTTTCAAGTAAGCTAAGCATTATCATTTATACACTGATTTATATGAACAGGTATCATAATTTTGGTTGTTATAGTCACATCAGCTACTGTACATGCAGCTTTTTTCAGGTGTCTGTTGTAACTCATAAAATTTTGCTTTGTATATTGGGGTATAATAATGATCATTCCTCAAAATTCCAGACAAAAATGGATTAGTTCCAAATCGCAGAATCATTATTGGCATGGAAAATAAAATTGACTAACCTAACTGACTTTGAATTCCGACAATGTTCACTTTACACTAATGTCTTTAGTAAGGATTTGAACCTATTTTTTTCTGTGCTCTGTTCCATTTCCACATATCTGTATAATAGTCTTGACACAAAAAGAGAATAGATGAGTAAACAGTTAGGGAAACCATTCTCCTATAACTACTTTGATTGTCTTAGCAATGAAAGGCTGTTATATTTGATGTCATCCATGACAGGGGCAAGTCAGTTTATATGTATGCATTTTTATAAATTCTTCAAGTGGGAAACTGATGGAAAGCTGAAACTAATTTTGAAATTCAGACATTCAAGGCAAAGAAAATCTAGATTTTGCCAACATGTAATAAAATTAAACTACATCAATAAATGGATAGATGTATCACTGTGCCTGCCTGTATGTATGTATGTATGTATGTATGTATGTATGTATATATAATTAACTGTGGATAGATATATATATATATATATATATATATATATATATATATATATATATATATACACACACACACAGACACACTTCAACTACTTATTCAGTGATGTTATTAAAAGCAGTTCAATATTCCCATTTTAGAATAATTTTAGTTTTCCAACACACACACACACACACAAAATGGAGGAACAATTAGTCTGTAGCATGATACAGTTATTAGATGATTATTGATCTGATATTTTTGCTATATAATATTTAATTTGTGTAATTAGTAAAGATGCATTAGGCTAAGCATATTGACAAGTGAAGTGAAGTGATTATATTTAAAAATAAATATTTTTCTAAAATAAATGCTTTTATTATTAGGCTACATACTTATTGACTTACCTACAAACTCACACACACACACACAGAGTGCTGTAAACTCACCTAAACAAGATGCAATTCCAAAATAAATTTTAATATTTAGTCAGATTTGAGTAAGTGTATTATGCCAGGAAAATTTTCACCACTACATTTGTGCATGTGTATGTATGTATGCATATATGTGGATATTTTTTATTAATCAATATCAGCATCTCTCACACACACACACACACATATATATATATATGTATATAAAATGTATGTGTGTGTGTGTGTGCATGCATGTGTTGGGGTGAGGGGCATTATTGTACTGATGAATACTACAACAATTAACACTGTGATACAAAATAAAATTCCCTTAAGTTAAAAGTTCTTTGTTCAGGCTAGAATTAGGCAGATATTTGGTGAGATATGAAAATATTTCCCAAACAGACACATCTAGATAAACTTTCCCCAATTGATGGCTGAGTATGATAAATGGTGTTTATGGCCAGTTGCATTGTCTCTCTGAGTGTTTTTCAATTTTTCTTACATCCAGATTCCGCTTGCCTTGCCAATGTATGTATGGATCAGCCGCCTAGGTATAGATCGAACTGTTCCATGGTAGTGGTGGCAGTGCACCTTGCCTCCAGAGGTCCCAACCCCATTACATTCACTGCCCTGGCTGTCACCTTATCTTTACTTATCTAAGCCCAGAAGATAAGTGAGCTGCCTGTCCTCCCGGGGGGGGGAGTTATCCTCAATACCCATACTACTTCTTTTCACACACTACAGAATAATACATAAACATGCATACATTTATAAATACATACATAAAAGCATGGTTATACACATATGTATGCAGTTAACCTCACTATTTTTTATACATATCCAATCTGTATACAGGCACACACATACACACTATATATATATATATATATATATATATATATATATATAAACATTTACTTGTACTTGTATAGAAACACATTCATTTTTCACATTGATTTTAAGAATTTGTGTGTGTATATTTGTGTAGATGCTCTATTTATTTGTAAAACAGTATATATATTTATTTTTGTCTACCAAACTGAAAGTTTGAGAAATCTTATTAAAGAAGAATTTGTGATCTACATCTGGATTTGAACCTGCATCCCCCTGAACAGAGGGAGCTACCATTAGATACAGCATGCTCTAACCAGCTGACCTAGAGAGAATTAGTTGATCAAGTAAGGCTGAAATTGTGTCCTTAAGCAAAGCTTTTTTGTTAAATATATCTCCCAAAATTTTTCATAATTGCACAGTTTCATATCCAAATGTAAACAAAGCATTTTTTTTTTAAACAAAGTAATGGATTTTTCTTAATTCAACAGATTTCTTATCACTTTAAACTTTATATTAAATGGATACTTGATACTCTATTTATTAAACAGTATATTTATTTATCTTTGTTAGAGCATGCTGGGTTTAACTAACATTAGCTTTCTCTGTTCAGGGGTATAATTTTGAATCCTGCCAGAGAGCACAAATTTTCAGTTTATTGAGAAAACTTTATTTATATATGCAAAAAGAGTTATTGAAAAAGAATTGTGTTAAGTGTTCCAGTTTAAACTTGAGAACATTCTAAACTATATTAAAAACATCTTTTAACTTTATCAGATGTAAAGTTCTCAAACATGCAGTAATAGTTATTCGCTCAAGTGTAAATATATACTTTTGAGTTTTTAAAATATATCCTAAAAGAGAAATCCTCCTTTCTGAAGCCAACATGTTTATATATGAACTTAAAAACATTAAAAAATTAAGGGAAAATCTCCTTGTTCCTTTTTAAAAATAACAACAATAATAATAACAACATTAATTCATTACCATTTAAAAACATGCCAAAATTACAGCATCTTCTATAGTTTCCTTCTTTTCAGTAACATTAAGAGATTTTTGTAATATATTTTAGAATTTTCTCAAATTTAATCTAATGTTATATACCTCCAGAGATTCACCTAAGGTTTAAAATGAATTTTAAAAATGAAAAGTCTTTCTTGAAGCATTTATTTTAGTTTTAATTTCAAGCTAACAGTTTAAATTTCCAATGAGCAAAATACTTTGCTGTATTTTAAAACTAATTTAAATTTACTGTAAGGAATTTTCATTTTGAAATTAATTAAAATTGCTGATTTTAGTGCTATTTCATCAGGATATAATTCTCTTTGTTAAAGCATCTTTGAAAAATAAAATATACTTTTCTGAAACTTTATTAGAAGAATATTAGCTGATTTAAAGTTTAATTAATCTGATTTGAAACAAATATTACTTACTTTAAGTTTAAAATATCACAGAATGGCATTGTTTAACTGTTTATTTAAGCTGTCCACTTTATAAAATATTCTAGTTAAACTTTTTAAAACAATTCTTGTAAAAATTCATTATTCATTAAAAAAATGATTTTTTCTTAAGAAAATATTGTCCATAATATATCTTACTCTTTAAAGCAATTAAAAGATTTTCTAATTAAATAATTACTTAGTTTTATTACATTTTTATTTTACAATTCAGAGCAGATTTTCAGTAACTGGTGGTCCTGTTCTACAAAAAGAAAATGACGATATAAATTCTCCAAGGAGTTTTATTTTTAACTAATATAAACATTAAGGAGAGCAAAACTTAAAATAAATAAATTGGTGATGGTGGGTGGGGGGAGTATTTTTCTTAAAAAAAAAAAAATAAAGAATATTTTTAAAATAATTTCATTCATTTGTAAATACTTCCTGAAAGTTCCATTATAATTCAACAATTATTTGATTTTTGCAAGAATTTCCAAATGAATGTGTTTTTCACAACAAAAAAGATGCTAAAATTTACTATACTAACACTAGTTTTTACACACCCCACTCCCAGCAAAAAAAAAACAAATTTTTAACCAAAATTTCAAACCTTCTAAAAAAGATAAAAAATATGATTTAATAATAAAAAACTTTGGTCTTTCCTCTTTTGGCAATAAAACTTTGTTTTTATGAAGTTTGGGACATTTTTTCATCATGGTATGCAAATTTTTTAGCAAATCAGTGGAGGTACCTACTCAGTGTTATTTTTTTTTCAACAATAACTAAGTTTTCCTCTTGTCATTTATTATTATTATTGTCCGTTTATTAATAGTTTTCCAGATATATTTTTTTATAACTTCATTCATTTATAAGCTTATTATCTTGAATTTTTATCTTGATAAAACATAATCTGCCAGTATTACTTTTTTTTACTAGTATTTCTTTTCAAATGTTTTTCATTACAACAACACAGTCATTTTATGGCCATTAATAAACAATATACATTGAAAATAAAGAAACTGATCAAAACTTGAACTCACATCCCTTATCTCACAGCTGCTTGACTTACTGAACTATGGGAGCTACTGGTGTTGACAATCAAATCTAACCATATAGACTTCTTCCTTATTTTTCCAAACACCTGATGCTTTCATGTTTGCTGCAAAAGGACAGTCTGAATAGTTATGATAGTAAGTGAGAAAAATTAAAATGAAAAAATATTATCAAATTAATATTAATTATGAATGGCCATCTCTAAACCTTTAGCTATACTTATATACTTCTAAAATTTGTAATACAATTGTTTGCATTTATTTATTCATATGAGGACCCTTGTTTCTGTGGACTCTTTTTCTAAATAAATTTACCTCTTTCATCAGATGGAAGTCATTATCCACTAAAATATCTTAAAATTACTTACTTTGTCTTTTCCTGACAAAAGACTTGACAAAAGAGTTGACATTTTGTTCATGATCTCACCAGTAACTGATAAATATCTCTTTTTATCTATAATAGTCTGTGATTGTAATGGAAATGCAAAAATTCTGGTTTGAAATCAGAGATGAGTGAATTAGATTCCAGATTTTCTCACCTCTTGTTTACTTATTTTTCTCTTCAGCAATGTCTAGATTCAATTTGTTAGGGATTACATCAATAATCAAGAAATATCTGTTATTGTATTGTGACTAAAGTTAACAAAATGAAAAAAAATAGAAGCAACTCTGCTCCCACTCACTGATAAGCATCAAGTCATTTATAATTTGTATAAACAACTGTGACAAGAATGTTATTAGGTGTTAATATTCTTTCAGAATAAATGAATTTACCAAGAAAGAGATTTGAAAAAAGTATGGAATAGAACAAAAAAAATAAGTACCTTGTTTATAGTACAATGTTATGCCCAAGAGAAACTGGGAGATAAAAATCTTATGTTCTTTGGCTTTTGCTGTATATTTCTTTCTTTCTTATTATTTTTTGGCTCTTGTTTCCTTTTTTTTCTTTTTTTTTTCTCCCTGAGTTCTCCAGAGAATTAATTCTAATTCATGACCACATCATGAATTCTTTTGCCAATTTGCAAATAAAGTTCATAATGCTTTGTTTTTCTGTCTGTCTGCTTCCGTGTCTATTAAGTTATTCATATATTTCTTGTTTACTTATTACTCTCTACCCATGGCTTAATACTCATTCATTCATATATACATACATATATTCAGACATAAATGTCCATGCATGTTCATAAGTTGTCATCTACTAGTGCATATTTATGTGAGCATGATCTGTGTGTGTGTGTGTGTGTGTGTGCGCATGTGTGTGTATATATATATATATATATATATATATATATATATATATATATATGATAAACTTGGCCTTGTTAGAAAATACATATCTCTTCAATTATATATAAAATATAGTTATATATATTATTATCCCCAGTCAAGATGAACAATGGTAGTAAAAGCTTTTTGTTTTTGCTACCTGGATAGAAAAGGTAATTACATTTGAATGGTTTACAGCTGCTTTCTTCAACAACTATCATAGCATGTGACATGCCAGTGACAAAACAGTTTGTGTAAAGATATCTAGTAATGGGACAGAGCACATGGAGGAATGGTTTCATGTGTTTTTCAAGAGCATTAGTACAAGTAAAAATAAGCAAGTGTGTGTATGCGCATGTGTTTGTGTGTGGTATGATGATTAAGTCTTAAAACTGACAGTCAACATGCTGTGTTGATTTCTGGATTCACTCTGTTTATATCTGCAAGCAATCTATCCTCAATATTCAGTATTATCTCCCATAATTATAACAAATTTTAAACTATATATATATATATATATATATATATATATATATGGCCTGATAATTGATAAGCATGAAGCAAACTGTTACAGCTGGATGTTGGCTTCAATGCCCAGCCCTCAGTGTAAATATTTTAAAGGGTCATGAAGCCAGTATACATCAAGAGGTGGGAAGCCATCACCAGTGATACATACACACACACACACACACACATATATATATATATATATATATATATATATATATATATATATATATATAATAGTCAGTTCAGCACCAGTAAACATTGACCACATTGCTTGAATATATATATACACACAGGACATGTGATGGACATGTTGAATGTAATACCTACTATTTTATTATGTTGACCCACAATATCAGAAACAGATGCAGAAGTAAAGCTTGAACATTCCTATCTATAGCACATTATTTTTTGTTTTATTATGCATGGAAATCTTGTAAAATTTTGCTTGACCTGAAAGTATGTACAAAGCAGAAGTATGTAATTCATTTCCTTCATGCAGAAAAAATTTTACCCATTAATATTCACCAATGCTTGCTGAATATTTATGGAGACCAAACAGTGGATGTGATCACAGTTAAGCAATGAGTAATATGTTTCATCAATGGTAAGAGCAATATGTATAACAAGCCATGTTCTGCATAGCCCTATATACAACTGTCAACCTTTGAAATGAAGAATGTCTTGAAAATGCATGGGCAAAAATGGCAGTTATGTGGATAAATAGTATTTTATATCAGAAAACTTGAGGTTCCCATCCCTGATATGTACATATATGTGTGTATTTCAAATCAGAGCTAAGAACAGAGCATATTGGATATACATATGTATATCTAATATGCTCATATAACAGTAAATCTAAAAGGCTAAATATCTGTGTGTGTGTATGTATATATATATATATATATATATATATATATATATATATATATATACACACACATGTATGTATGAGAGGGAGAGATTTATGTTATATATTTGGGCAGTAATCTTCTTTTGATTTGATGCATGTTTTGTTAAATATGATGAATAAGGAGTATTTTGTAATTTTTTTTTTATTCAACTTTTCTTGAGAGTTGATTGTGTGAAGAAATTGTCTGTAGTGTTTATTGTTCCAAGCACTTTCTGCTAATACTTTATCTATTTTTAAGTTAGGTTAATTTTCATGGTAACAAGCATTGTTAATACATTTTTATTTAGTTTTCTACACTGTGTTGTGTGAAAGGAATTTTTTGTCATAGTAATTTCATTCTTAGTGGAGTTTTTGCTTAGTTTCCACATACATCCAAGATGTTTTCACCCTGTTCAAATTAGGTGCTATTGAAAGAAGGCCTGTTAATCTTTATGAGAAGTGCTTCTAATATCTTTGAACGGTTTTTTTTATTTATTTATGTCAGTCATTTTTTCAGTCCACCACACTATAGGACTTGGACCTTCCTAGGTAATGAGCCTAACCCTGCCATGCTGGTCCATGTTGACAAGAGGATTGAATTCAAGGTCATCCTTTTCTTAGACTTGTTGAACCACCAAGGGCATTAGCACAAAGTGAATGAAATGTTCTCTGCTGCAATTTGAATTCAGCTTGACAATTCTATAAAATAACATTAATTTATAAAATGGAATTGATAAACAAAGTTTAAATTTCAGATGCAACATTTTTGTACTAGCACCATTGGGGTAAGGCATGAATCCACATCCCTAGACTCTATCCTGTCAACAGATAACGTAATAAAAACTGTCTTGTCTCTGGCATGCCATGTTGGTTGATAAAGTGAGATTTTAATAAACCTCTCTTCTATTATTAATTTATCTCCCCAAACTGTAATAACAGTAAACTGCTTATACATCCATTGTCAATATTTCTTTCTTTCTCTTATACACAACACATCCTTTGTTTATTTTTTTAATCTTATGACACCTGAAAGAAGACATATATATATATATATATATATATATATATATATAAAGAAGCATCAATAAATCTGCAGCCTGATAAATAGTTAATAACTAAATTATGGTTTGAAACTTTCACTGTCTAATATTCAATCTCTGTAATTAGTATTCATAACTAAATTAAGTCCATTTTCAAGGAAGGATATTATGTTAAAAATGAATATTTGTTAAAATAAATGCATTTTCTCCTCATTAGTCAATACCTACATAATAATATGTGTGTGTGTGTCTTGATCTCACCATATTTATCTTCTTAACAATGTTTATCCATTATCTTTTATTAAACCTTAAACTAAACAAAAGAATTCATTTATTCCATTGTCATAATTGCATTGTGTGAAATTTAAACCATTTTATGCCCCATCACACATTTCATAAGAGTTTTGATAAGATCTAAGAAATTATTTTTGTCTACTTTTATCATATGATTATTTTATTTAGATATACTGAATTGCAGGTTTTTTTCTTATCTTTTACACTTTTTCTTGTTTCATTTTTAGAATGAATTTTAATAATTAAAAAATTGTAATCAAATAAAATTATTTTTTGTATTTGTTTTCTGTATGTTTGAAAATAATTATTATAATTATTATATATATTATTTCCCAGTATCAGTTATAGCAAAAAATGAAGGGGAATGCAGTTTTATTTTATTTTTCTTTATTTTCTTTTCCCAATTTTACTATATTCTGTTTTCTAAAACAAAAGTTGTTCACAGAATGTTTATTCTGAGTTCTTTATTTAGAGGTGGATGTTCTTTTGTTGTTAGGGATGATTTTTATCATTGTCTCTTTTCTTGGTCAAGGTCTGGCTTCTTTTTTTTTTGTCTTATTTTGTTCTGTGTCTCTTTCTCTGATTTTTCCTCGCTCTGTCAACTCTTATACACATTTATAGATTTGATTCATTCTATTTCTTTGTTTGACCTCACAATGGACAACAATTTTCAGAAGTGGTTAAAAGGAAAGAACAAGATGAGGAAACAAACCAAAAACTAGAACTATTATTTGAGGTGATTGTTTTGGGGTTTTTTTTTCCTTTTCTTTTTGGTCTAAAAAATAAGTGATTGTGTCCACAATGATTAAGAGAGAGGTCAGTCTCATTACCAAATATTTCTCAGATGTTATTACTCAATTCATCATGAATTTTTTTAATGAATTTTGTTGATCAGTCTACCTGTTTAACCACTTCCCTCTCTCTTTCTCTGCTTTGTTTTGGTTAACATTTTTAATAAGATTTTTCAACAAGACTTCTTACTTTTACATATAAATTACATGCAGTAATTATCCATAATTACTAAAGGATTAAACATTTCTATTGGTCATCCGACTATCTTCCCAATCAGAATAGCTTCTATTCATCATTGTTGCTTTTAAATTTTGAAATTTATTAATTTTATGACTTTGATGTGTATCATGTCACTCTACAGCAGTAAATACATGTTTGAGTTTCATAAGCCATTCTTAAGTTTGTTCTTTAGTTTCTACCTATAAACAAAACCTGTTTGTAAAACCCAATTAAATATTCTGCTTTGAGAAGAATTAATGTTGTATGTGCAAATATTCATGCTGAGAAAGAGTTAGTGTAAAAACTTTAAGACCATCAAAGTTCACAGAGGGACATACACACACACACACACACACAGATGTCTGATAAGATGGCATTGTAAAAATGAATGAAATATACATGAAGATTAATGCAGGTATGTAAATATTTTCTGCTGGCCATTATGTTAAAGTTAGATTTTGAAATTTATCATTATAGTATATATAAATATTTAGAGATACATTTTTCTGTATTTGTAGAAGAGTGCTCAGCATCAGAGAGAGAGCATTTGTAGATATAGACAATGTGGACATAAAGATCTATATGGTCTTCAGACCAAGTACACTTGGGCTGTAGGTTGCATTGCCACATGAAATTGACAGTCACCATGTAGTGTTGATTCCAATGTTCACCTAACTACCCTCTCTCTCTCTTTCTCTCTTCTCTCTCTCTCTCTCTCTCTCTCTCTATATATATATATATATATATATATATATATATATATATATATATATAGGCTGTGTCAAAAAATGTATACACACATTTATAGTGTATAATATCCTCTTTGTTCACTGGACCTCACCCCTTTAGACATTTATTTTCTTGTGAGGATACTTAAATAATGAAATCTACACTACAGAGCCAGCAGCAATTGTTGAAATGAAAGTTTCCATAGAGCAAGAATGCAGCCAAATATCTATCAAAATGTTGATTGCTGCTTATGATTCCATTGCATAGCTTTGTTAGTAATATCTGCATCATAATGACATCAATTTGAAAACATACGATGACAAAATAAGAGAATGCATTTGTAGAAAATACTGTCTTCATATGCATTTAAATTGGATAAACTTGATTCTAGTTGCTTGAATTATTTTTTGAGAAAGCTTCAAAATGCATATATATATTTTTGGGACACCCTATGTGTGTGTATATATATATATATATATATATATATATATATATATATATATATATATAATATGACTTAGCATGAACTACCCAGCAGGGAAAAAACTGGTTCGTTACATTCAATGCCTTGAAAACCAAACTAGTTACATTCCACCATTGTCAATCGAACCTCAAACTACCGCCACTCATGATGAACAGATGCCCCCTTGAAGATGCACTGGGCCTTGAGAGACTACTGGGCCTTAAACTCACCTGAAGTGGAACATATGAGTCATCACTAAAGATGCAGGTAAAATAGTTGGCTCCCTGTATGACTCCAGTTGGTACCTAACTCCACATGCTATCCTCTACCTTTACAAGAGCCAGATCAGACCAAGAATGGAGAACTGTTGTCATATTTGGGCAGGAGTTGCCCAGACCAAACTTTATGCCTCAATAGAGTCCAAAAGCCTTGTGGGTAACAAATTATTTTCCACCCTCCAACCTCTCTCTCACAGGTGCTCTATGGAAACAAGTCCCAAGAGGATGTTTCCTTGATCACTACAATCTTAACCTGTTCAAGTCTTGGGTTAACCATTATCTTCCTCTCCTATCCATACAAACTGCCTCCTAATGTAACCCTATATCTTGAGTGACCCTCAGGCCTTGTACAGAGTGAACCTTACTGTAAAAACAAATAAATATATATTTTTAGGCAATTACTGCTGTGAAAGCAGAGGTTGCTCCAACAAGCATGATTGTGAAGCAAAAGCATAATTCCTATTAAGACAGGTCTTCCCTCCCTTTCCCAGTAGTACCTCATGATACTACTAAACTTTGTTGGTTTTCTCTTATAATATGGGAATGCCAGAAGCATATGCAGCCTTTGTCCCATCTTGGAGTCTCTTAATATATTTCCTATTTTCTGTTGGTGATAACCAGGTATACTGAAGTCAAGTTGGCAATAAAACTTTGGTATCCAATTTTGATGGGAAATATATTGCTCCTCCAACTATATGCATATAAACAGAAGCTCACAAAAATTACAGACAGCAAACTAATAATTATGTAATAATATAGTTCCTTTTTCTTTTCACCTAAATAATGGTGTCTATGAGTTGCTACCAATGTCTCCATTGGTGAATATATCTATTCAGGGAAATTCCAGAGTTGTATTTGTGGTGGCAAGGAATTTAACAAACCCTACAGCATTTTCCATACATGCTCAGGGGGATTTAAATTTGTCAAGGTCAAAAAGTACCTGGAAGTCAGACAGGTAGTCCTAGGACCAGTTTTGTGACACCCATACATAACAGAGATGTGGATGCATTACATTGCAGAAACAAGTCAACACCACTGGGAAACATATCAAGTATAAAGAGGTACAGATGCTCTGTAGCAGGATTTGGGCATATCTCATCTTACTGTCAAGACTTGGGGTCATTGAAAACCTCAAGTGAACATACCTTATGCTCTTATAGAGCAACTGCCATCTTGCACAACACCCTACTAAGAGCTGGATTCATAGCATGCAGTCTTCTCCATACAAACTTACTGTCTACATAAAAGAGCAAGAAATATACCTTGTCTGACCAGCTAATATAATGTCAGTCTTCCATAGTCCAATGGCAATCCTATACCATGTTAACAATAATGGTACCCTCATTGGTCAAAAACTACAAAACCCCATGAAGTACACTTCACTAACTGTACAGTGCACTGTCTGAAGGGTTCAGCAGCCATAGTGTTGAATTGGGGTGTGATTTGAAGCAATATCCCTTTTATTTACTAATTTAAGTTGATTTACCTCCCTTCTAACTACAGATGGGCTGGGAAATATATAAATAATTTCACAGAAAATCAAGCTATATAATAATTATTACTGTGTATTTATATATTTCCTGTATTTATTTATTTATATATTTCCTGCCCTATCTGTAGTGGGAAGGGAGATAAATCAACTTAAGTTAGTAAATTTATGAGTGATTACTTCCCTTAATCATTTTAATAATCTATAATAATAATAATAATATATATATATATATATATATATATATATATATATATATATATATATATATATTAGTGAATATACATAATATCTAACATTAGTAGCACAACTCAGAGTTTCATGCTGTCTTGTAATCTTCAAGTGCTGAGTATATTCTGACCATTATAAAGTTCACATTCTTGTGGTGTTGATTTAAAATTGTGTGTTAAGAATTGTTTATTTAATTATTGTTTCCTAAAATATTATAATTAATTATTTACAATTTATAACAGTTAAATACACTTGAAAGACGTAAAAAAAATAATTATTTAAATTTGTAGTAAGAAGTAAGGTATCAAGAGTTATCCCCCTTACACCTGAAGATTGTATGGCTGCATGAAACTCTGAGTTGTGCTACTGACATTGGATTTTATGCATATTCACTAATATATACTTATAGCTCTGTTACATAACACTGAGCACTGTATTCATAAGACCTGAAGAAGAAATATATTTATACTTGCATGCAAGTATATGTGCGTATATGTATATTTTTTATCATACCATATATATATATATATATATATATATATATATATGCACACAGCCTGTTCACTTTATCTGTTTATATTAATCATCATCTGTTTTATACACTAATGATGTATAAAGGTATATTGTTTTTTTCTATTTATCCACATGTTCATTTTTAGTCTTCATTATCAATCTCTTTCTCCTTTTTATAACTCTATAATTATATATCTACACTCAATACTTATATGAAAATATATTAATCTGTTTGATGCAGTTTTAAATTGACTATTCTACCAATAAAGATACAATCAAATCTGACTATTTCGATTCCTGTATTTAGCTTCCTATCTATCAAATGATCATTAAGTTTTGTTTTATTTTGAATAATCCATCTTGACTTATTTGGAAGAGGACACCATAAAATTAGAGTAACTGTTGTTATGCTGATCTTTGTGCCATCAGATTGACTTTAGGATTCCTTAGGGGATAAAAGATAAAAGAAGATTAGTCATAAAACCTTTGTAATCCTTGGTTCTTACCAACAGAACATTTGGTAAAACTGCTTCCTTTTCTCTTTGACATTTCTTGATTTTCAACAAAAGATTCAGTGTTCTGAGTTGGTCTTAAATCTTTCCCTTCATGAGAATTTGACGCACAATCAGAATCTTTACTTTTTATTTATCACTATTTTTATAATAGAATTTGAAGATTATTTGCTAATAAGTGATTATACATTAGTTTGATGACATTACATCTTTATTTATAATAATAAATAATCTATAATTTTCACTATAACTAATATTTTGAACTATATGATTGTTGGTAAATTTGTTGAGTTTAATTTCCTAAGATTTTTTTTCACACAAATACAGTTTATAAATGGTAAAAATATAAAATAGAACAATTTAAGTTTAATGTCATGTTATAATGCTTTTTAGCATGGAATGCGATTGAAATTTGTTTGGCATCAATGATTAGCACTTTTTATGTAATGTATATAACATCTGTCCAGGACACATTGCACAGTGGATGAAGGCATTGGTTAGATCCAGTGTTAGGACCCAAAGAGTGGGAGTTCAATAACCGGTTAAAGCAGTGGAGAACTTTCAGATGGAAATTAAAAGGAGATAACTGATAACTGACATCCATTAAAAAAAAAAAAAAGAAAAGAAAGAACACGGCACACAGAACTAGAACAGTCTACCCCAGTGAGTGAAAAAAAGGGTTAAGTTCAACATTCCAACCACCTGAAAAAGGCCGGAGCATACAACAGCTGAAATGTTGTAATAAATATGGCAACAAATATGAGAACAATAGTCCAAATAATGTAAATAATGTACATAATACCTCATCTCAGAAATATAGACAGATATATATATAGTGTTGTTTTAGTTTTTGTTCAAAATTAATACATATGATTTGTGTTATTCAGTGTGAAAGAAAATAAAGATATTTTGTATTTTACTTACAACATTAAATATATTTGTAAATATTCTTCTTGGAACCTTTATAGGAACATGAATTAAAATATTTGTATAGAATTAAATTATATATGTATATCAACAGGATCATTTTTAAATAATTGAAAATCAATGATGCATATTAATTAGATACATATTTAAAATAATGTAGCAAATTGCTAATGTGCCAGTTGAGGTTCTTTTTAATTTCTAAAATTATTAAGTACTTTAAGAATAAAACTCTTTACTCAATTGGAATCAGAAAATTTATGTTCTTAAAAAACTGACCAAAGCAATACAAAAATAGGGCAATAACTGTCCGTTGTTAGAGACATTTCATTTTGTTTTCACTAACAATTTAAATTGATCCCAATGTGAGAAAACATTCACTAGTTTTTCTGTCAGTAAAGTTTAGATTCCACAGATATGCACAATTTTCTTCATTTTAGGGAATGATGTGCATTAATTTCTTTAAAACAAAGTTTTAATTTGAAAACAAAGCAATGAGGAAAACAAGAAAAAAGGAAAAGAATTTCAACAAAAACTTAATTTTGAATGCAATTGGTGTCAAAATAGCAGGTCTCTTTCTCGCTCTTTTAATTGCCTTTTGTTGATAATAAGATAACAGTGTAGGTCAGCAACTGTATTAATTTTCCTAGTGGGAAAAAAATGATCATCAGATCCTCAAAGACAATAATGATATATTTTGTTTTTCATTTAAGCTGGAAAATTTAACAACACTTGCAAATGTTATTTGAGAAAACCCATGCTGATAAATTGAAATAACATAAATAATAAAATACTGAAATATTATTTCCAATATAAAACATATATTACAGATATTTTAGTAAAATTTTATGGTAAAAAATTATCATTCTTTCATATGAAAAAAGGTTTTCAACTGTGAAAATGAAAATATTTTAAGTAGTTTTTGTCGCTAGATCAAAATTAGGGAAAGAAACTGATATATTTTTTTTTCAAATACAAGAACAAAAAACTAAGATTATACATTAGTTTTATGAAATGTTGAATACTAAATACAGTTTCATAGTTCCAGTTAAACTATGTTTTATTAAGAATACATAAAATCTATATATGATTAAAACTATTTTATACTGAGCAAAGCATTATCTATTTATTATTGACCCATTAAAAGTAGATGACCGAAATTGCTGTTATTGCACTTCTCTGACTCAGTTGTGAATGGTATAAATTTCTGCTACAGTTAATAGGTAATTGGTTTACTGACATTTCTTTCTTATTAAGTTTAAATTATTTACAGTCCATGCTGTTTGTTGTGATTAGGAGTTCAGTTATCACCAATTGATCCATCAGTGTGAACTCATTTCAAACTTAGCTTATATTACTAAATGTCCATTATTATTTTAAACAATATATATTTATAACTGTATATATAAACCATATAGATTTATACCTTGTATAACTATGAACATATTGTGAATAACATTTTGAATTATGAATTTGTTAGACAAACATTTTAGAATTGTAAGTGACTTTCCCTACTGAACACTTTGTTGATGTGAAATGAAAGAAACAAGATGAAGTCAAACTATCAGTAAAGAGACATTAAAACAGAAAAACTGAAAGTGAAGATCAACTAAAAAAAAAAGATTTATTGTCTGTTTATTTGTTTTGTGTTAACACTTAATCTGTTCAACACATGTCTATGGTTTATATGACATTACCAAGTCTACAAAATGGGTTGTTATTTTTTATCCTGTTTTGTTACTATAGCAATATGTGTGAGAGAAAACGAAAAAGAGAGACCATCTTTTTCCAACTCTTCTTTATTAAATCACATTCTAGTTGTTGTTTTTGTGTTGATCAGTAAAACAAAATAAATCATAGAAATTGCTTTTGTTCTTTTTTCAAATAAATCTCTTTTCATTTCTTTTTATTTATTTTATAATGAAAATAGAAAAAAAAATACAGTTTTCCATCCATTTCATATTGAAATTATTTCTCCTATATTTTGGGGACTAATCAGCAATCTTTTCAGAACTTTTGTTTATCATGTTTGATTTGGTTTTTCTTTATTTAATTTTCTGGTTCGTTATTATTCTTTTATAAATGTCCTGGAGAAATTTTATTTGGCATTCATCTTTGTTATAATTGTTTGTTTTGTTTAGTAACCATGTGCAGCTATTATTTATACAATTTATTACAAGAATTTTAAACATGAATATAAACACATTTTACTTAGTAACTATTCTAGCTATATTAATGTAATCTTTTATGTAAGACTATTAACCCAATAATTCATGAACCCTTTTCATATTGATTTCTAATTATCTCTAATTGATTTAATGCAGTCCTATCATATTACAGTACTTTTCAGTAACTTAACAAACATGAATTACTGCCAAGACAATCAAAGAGATACCTGAGGTTACATTTGATATTAAATAGTTGATTGATTTTGTACTTTGATATACTTTTTTTTAATCAGTATCACCCCATGCAAGGCAGTAAAGCCACTAAAATACAAGGGGATGGTACAGGATGTGGGGTAATTAGAAACAGAAACATTAATAATAAGTGGAAAGAGAAAAAAGTAATCAGAAGGACAGATGATAGTGATTGACATTACATTTAAATTTTTGCAGATTAAAGTTGACTGGAAAGCATGAAACCAGAAGGATTTCCACAAGCCAAAAGTGCAAGGAAAGAAACTATTAACATAGAATTTATGGCTACATCTAGCCAGCTCGACTGTCAATTGATGTGATCTCAACACTAGACTAGTACTGTGCTTAAATTCATAAAGTTTAGGTATCATAGCCAAGAGCTCATCCAAACAATTACCATGAAAGTATTTATTAAAAAAAAAGCACAGAAAGGCAAACTTACAGTGGTCGAAAAGTGACTGAAACCAAGCCACCAGATCAGGACCAATAATATTGCTGATTCTGCTTTGGATCTTATCAAGGAGCACCAGACGATATGTGGCAGCAATATCCTAAGCATGGTAGACTTATAGATATGTAAGATAGATTTAATATAGTCTTTCCACTTCATGTCAACTGAGAACATTAGCCTGAGAAGGCACAAGTTACTTTCCTGGAGGTTAGCATTAGCCATACTGATGGAAGGCATAGAGAAGTCTCTCATATGATTAAAGAGAAGTTTAGTTTTGGAGTCATTAAAATTAACAAGCCATCTTTTGCCCCAGTTAACAATGGACTGGGGATCATTTTGGACATTGGCTGCCATTTTGAACTCGTTAGACTGATCAGACTTATTATCAAGGCAGGAGTAAATGTTTGTGCTGTCAGTGTTAGATGCCAAGTCGATTCATCAGAAAGGTCATTAATGAAAATGATATAGATGGAGCCTTGGGGGAAAACTGCATCAGTACAAAAGGATGTAGATGAGTGGCCATTCAGTATAACTTTCATTTCACCATTTGATAGGAAAGACTGGATTAGTTCAAAAATGTGTCCAGAGACACTGTAATTTTTCTGCTTGCGGAGAAGACCTGTATGCTAAACTCAGTCAATGGCTTTTGAGATGTCCTAAGCTTCAACATTTTTATCTTGAGCATGATGCACTCTTTCTGCAATTATCTTCAGTACATTGGTAGTTGACCTGGAGAAATGAAAGCCATATTGCTTGTCTGAGAAAAGGCCCTGCAATGAGAGATGCTGAACAAATTCTGCATTGATTAGAGCCTCTAGAAGTTTAGTTATAAACAATATAAACATTTTATTATAATAAACAATTATATTTAAAAGTATTTAAAAATGAAATGTTTTCATTAAAATAATTATTTCTTACAATTAAAAAAATAGTAAGAAAATCAATTTTACCTGATTGAATAAAAATATGACTTGAACAGATATAAAAATATTTGTGAAAATAAATACATATTTATCAACTGTTTGTTTGTTTGTCACATATGAAATAAAAAGATATAAATAAAAAATATTTTACTTTTCACTTGGACATAGAATTACAGAACATTTTCTAAGTTAAAAGTTCATTCTTGAAATAATGAAATAATCATTCTTATAACACATGGCAAAGCAAAGAGAATTAAAATTTTCTTTTAAGCCATTGAATTAGAACAACAGATTAAATTTGTTTAGCACTTTCATTTTTCATTAAGTTGGAAATAAAAAAAAAGATAATATATATATCTCATATTAGAAATTAATTACTGAAAAATATAATCATTTTATTGTTTCCTTGTGATATGAAGTTAAAAATAACTAACTATAGTCAATTTAATTTTCTACTAATTTATAGCATTGGTATTTTTAAGCAAATTACTAGTCTAATTTCGTTGACAAATTATGAATTTTGAGAAACATTAACATATTATTTTTAGCACTGTATACAACATTTATATCTATATATTTAATTTAATATTTGTATAAGATTACCATATTTTTGTACTCTTCATATTTATTTAATTGAACTGATATATAAATTTTGAATAATACAGCATAAATACTATATTCCCAACCATATAATGTACACCAACGTATAACATGCACTTATAATTTGATGAATCATCAGAGGACTAGTGTGTCAAACAGGTATTTATGTATTAGTCTAGTACTGATAACCTCTACTCCCAAAAGCCTACCCAAATACAACCTTCAGGATATAAGATGTAGACTAAGTTCTTGGAAAAGTTATTTTGGAGAGAAAAAGTTTTTTTTATATAGGGGGAAATATGTAAAAAAAAAAGTTGATATTGTAGATATCTACAACTATTATAATACATATTTCCCACTATATAAGAAGTACTTTATTTTAAAAAATAACTAGATATTGTAGATGGATATGCAAGTATAAGTATATGGTTAGAACCTCGGAACAAAAAATCGGCAAGGCAAGTTAAAAAACTGATCAACTTTATGACATTCACTTTTGTACAAATATCCTTAGGAAATATCATCTCTCCCCAGTTATGATTTACATAACAGAAAAGACTGGACTTTCTAGCCATTGTTGGTCTAAAAGGACAACTCTAAATTAAAAACATTATGTAGCCCTAGTAAAGCACATTCTATAAAATGATGAAAAAGATCATGGTATCCAAAATGGGGTTGTAGACTATATGACCTCAACTGCAGTCAATGAGGTAGCTAGATATTGTAGATAGTCAGTATATCATGATTTACTAAGTGTGGCTTAGATGTGGCACAAGACAGAAAATATAGAGTACCCAATGAGTTAATATATTGTTAAAATAGACTTTTAAGCAATGGTTTATCAGAATACTTAGGCTTCATTCTACCCAATAGGTTTTTTGAGGCTTCTTGTTTGTTTTTTTGTTTGTTTGTTTTTTTTGTTCAGTAGGGAGACTTGTAATAAATATTATTTGTTCTTAAACATAATATAACAATGTCTTTTTTTGTATAATACTTTCTTGCAGCCATGTACTATTTTTTTCTATACTTGCAGCTTCAATTATGATGCCTCAAAATGGAACACACCCCATGTTAACTTCCAGTAAAACAGATAGTCCCAGTTACTTCAACTATAGCCCACAACCAATGGTCGGACCCCTGCATCCTAACATGGCCAATGGCCAGCCTGCTCTAAGTCCTTCAGGGAATCCAAACAAACGCTTAAAGAGCAACACTATAAGTTCTATATCCCCAGCAGATGATGATGTTGAAAGTGTTGGTGATGAAACAGAAAACTACTACAACAAATCATCAAGTATGAGTAGTCAGTCCCAAGGCTGGCAGAGTGAACACTTAGACCCTGGTAAGCATTCACTCATCTCCTTTCAACAATGATGGTAGCTTCTTCCAGCTTCTCTATTACCAAAATTATTCCCCTTTTACCTTTTTTTTTTTTTCTCACCTGTCTCTCTCATTTTTTTATTTTTTGTTCTCTCACTTGGTTCCTAATCTTTTCTTTCATTTTGTGTCTAATGTTAATCCTTCAGAATATTCTTAGTTCTACTTTCAAAAGTTTTTTTCAATTTCTTATTAAAAATAATATCTTCTTTTCTTCCTTGTCTCTATCAGTATGTAGCTGTCAAGTCTGGGTTTATAATTTAAATGCTCTCTTTATTACTAGTTATAGATTTAATATTTTCTTATATATTTTTGTAAGATTTTATTCTTTGTTCTTAAGGTAAAATTTTAAACAATTTTTAAATAAAACTTCCTCCTTAATTTTTAAGATTTGTGTTGGAAATTGTGTTTTTTTGTTACTGGGTCTTACTTTACACAATGAAAGACTAGGGAAAAACATATTTTTTTAATTTTGTTAGTGTTAATATTTTCTTCTTTTAAGTTTTTTTTTTACTTTGAGAAAAGAAATAGGAAATAATGATAATTGGAAAATTATTGTCAATTTTCATTACTATATATATATATATATATATATATATATATATATACACACACATATATATATATATATATATTAATTTATTGATTAAATATATTTATTTATTTCCATCTATGGCCTCAATATTTGAGAAATCTGGTTATAAAAATATGCACCATTCAGCAGGATTCAAGCCTGCATCCACGATAGGGGAAATCATCATTACACTTCTCGGCCACAAGAACTTCCTGGTCAAACAAAGCCAAAATAGTACTTTCGAACACAAATTTTTTCCAATTCTCAAAATATACATATCTGTTCAGTTTCATATCCACAAACAAAGACAATTTTTAGGAATGGACCTTTTATTTATTAATCCAACATATTTTAATTTATTCCTTAAACATTATTTTTAATGACTACCCATATTTGAATAGATGTTCTTTTTTTATTTATTTATTAAATAGTATATTTATTTATTTCCAGCTACTGTCCTGAAACTTGTGAGAAAAATGTGCACTCTCTGGTAGAATTCAAACATGTTTTCTCAAATATTTAGGCCAGTAGATGGAAATAAATAAATAAATATACTGTGTATATACTTATAAATAAGTAAAAAGAGAACATTTACTCAAATATTGGTATCCACTAAAAGATAACATTTAAGCAATAAATTAAAATATGTCAAATTAATAAATGAAAAATCAATTCCTAAAAATTATATATATATATATATATATATATATATATATATATATATATATATATATATATATATATATGACAAGATAAAGAACAAATAGGAAAGGAAAACATTTATCAATTTAACATGTTTCACTTTTTATCAAAGCTTCATCAGAAAATGAGATATGGAGAATAAAAGTGAAATATGTTAGATTGATGTTTTCTATTTGTTCTTTATCTTATCATTCTGTTGCAGTCTGATCCATATTTGGTCTATATTTGATCCTAATTCATATATATATATATATATATATATATATATATACACACACACATAAGTTTCTATAAGTCTTTAGAAGACAAGATACTAAATAAAACACAAATACAAAATATTTAAAATCTATTTTTAATGTTGACCTGTATTGTAATCAAAATTTATTTTCTGTTCATTTAATAAATTTTAATAAATTCAATAACTATGTAATATATATTATTAATTAACTAAGCAAATTCAATAAGTAATGCAACTTCTCATTACTGATACTTATTTCTAATCTTTATAAATTGAGATTAACATCCCCACCTACATAATAAGAGCAAAAATGAAAGTACCTCTGGATATAAGGCTTGTATAGATATTAATAAGAAAAACCAAACTTATATTCTCATTATAATTTGATAGAAAAACAATATTATGTTAATCCTGAAATTTAATTGACTAACAGATAAAAATCACCAATAAAAGTGAAATTAGACTTCATGCTTCTCATTTGTTTCTTTCCTTTTATTCATGAATTTTATATTTGAGAAACAAAATCAAACCAGTTTTTATAATCTGGTTCAAATATTTTTCTTTTGTCTGCAGTTTTAATTGCTGGATGGATAATTCCTGATTTTCATTATGATTCCATGAGGATTAGATAATAACAATAATGGGAGGACAAATTAGACATGATGCATTATTCATGAATAAATATTAGCAAGGAAAATCAACCTGCCTCTTTTTATCCATTACCAATGTTTCATTTGTCTCTGGCTTAAATTGTTAGATGGACATCTTTTGACTTTCATAATGACCACAGAAAGTGTAATAGCAAAAGTGAAAGTAGACTCTCATGGCATTCATAAATTAATATGAATGATTGTAATCCGGCATAAGATAGCTGAGGAGTTAAAATGGTGATGTGGTGACTTCAAGGTTTGATGTTCTGTCCAAATCCCATACTCTAATAATTTGTAAAATCCAGAAAAATAAAGATATTCATAAAATTACTATTTTGTTTCAATAGCCTAGTGATAAAAAAATTGGAGTTATGATCACAAGGTCTAATATTCAAACACTAAAAACAGCTTATTAAACAATTCTGAGAACATTAGGAGAATTTTTATTCAGGATGTTATTGAGAAGTAGAGCATAAAAATATTGGTCATGAGACCTGATGTTTTAGTCATACAACAAGGTAACTTATTAAGTCCAAAGTACTATCTGGTAGAAACATAAAAAAATGTCACATCCTTCCCAGAGTTATACATTTAGTCAAAATTAATTTTTCTTGTCATATTGAAAAGGTTTGTTAATCACAATAGAGAAAGGAAAGAATAAATATGTTAAATCTTTACTTTCTCAGTCATAGTAGACATTTAATAAAACTATCTTATACATGCATATATGCACACATACACATACATACATACATAAACTCTCTAAATTATGCAAAAATGAAAGTAACAGTGACATTTCATTTTAAGAGACATATTTACCAAGTTACACAAAAATATCTTGAAATACTAAAGATTAAATTTATTCAATAAAACCACTATTGGCTTCAACCCCAGCCTCCAGGCAACTTCAGAATCTCCTGCAACTCTTCTGGACAGTCTCCTATGTTGGTGAATGCTACCATAAACCTTGCCTTCAGTTCATCTTTGGTGTTACAAGGAATTTTGTTGGTCTCTCACTCAACTGTGCCCCACACATAATAATCAATGGGGTTGCAGTCTGGGGAGTCAAGTGGCCAGATGTAAGGGGTGATGTGGTCACAGAAATTGACTGACAGCCATGACTGGGTTCTCCTGCTTGTGTGGCATGGTGCAGAGTCCTGTTGCCAGACATAGGGTCTTCCAGCAGCCACCCTCATGACCCAGAACAACACTACCTCCTCGTGATGAAGTGCCTTGTCCCTGTTGAGTCTGAGGCCCTCACCAAAAAATTCCGGAGTTCTTTTATCAAAATGATCAGTGAGTTTTCTGAACTGCCATACTTTTGTAATCATCGTTAGACTCATCCAACTCTTTCCAAATCCTCTGCACTGTCCTCAATTTGACACCCAAATAATCTGTAATGTTCATATTGGAACTTCTAGCATGAATGTCAAACAATACAGCATTTCTGGTGGAGTGAATTGATTCATGGTACTCTTTTACTCACAGACAGTGCCCAACTGACCCTACTATACTATGCAGTTGGCAAAATCAAAAATAAACAACCCACATGTACAAAATTGAAAATATAAAGTGATGACAATTTACTCATCGCACCCTCTGTGTGTGTGTGTGTATATATACATATATATATATATATATATATATATATTAAATAATCTGAATAATGTAAATAGTGTAATATTTTTCCTTAAAATCGAAGTTTTATATATATATATATATATATATATATATATATATATATATATATATATATATATATATATATATATATATATATATATATATATAACTTTGATTTTAAAGGAAAATATTACACTATTTACATTATTCAGATTATTGTCCTCATCTTTGTCGCCATATTTATTACAACGTTTCAGCCGTTGTACGCTCCAGCCTTCATCAGGTGGTTGGAATGTCAAATTTATTTCACTCAGTGGTGTTGACTGTTCTAGTTCCACATGCCATGTCTAATGGATGTCAGTTATCTCCTGCTTAATTCCCTCTACAAGTTCTCTACCACCTTAAACAGGTATTGAACACACGCTTTGTCATGATCTAACGCCTTTATCCATTGTGCCATGTGTCCTTGAGGATATCTGTGTATGAATTTCTGGGCATTATAAAACTAATGTCTTCAACAACCATTTTCTTTTCTACCAGTGATCATATTGCAATTTTTGCTGTTATCATAACATGTTTTTACCAGAACTCATATTGCAATATAAGGAGTGCCAAAGAAAAGCGATAATAACAACAAAAATTGATACGGGAAAATATTAAGTAACTATCATGACATGAAACTAAAATCATAGAAAATAATCATAAAATTGAAATAATTACAGCAATGTCTGAACTGTAATGTTTGCGTGGTTCTGACTGGTTAAACATGTGTTATTAGCAAGAATCATAACTGTACTTTGGTTTGTGAATTTGGTGACATTTTAATTGTAAGTTCAATCCTTGGGCTGAGTAGTACAGTCTTAGAGTCAGTAGAAATAGGGTGAGTGAGCAGTAATTAAGCAGTACTAAATAAGAACTATACAAGATATTCTTAGATATGAACAATGAAATGCAAATAATCTATTCTTATAAATTAAATAAAGGGTTCAGTTGCAAATTCCCTAATCATTACCCAAGATCAACAGATACCTAAAAAGGATGGAGGGTACAGTGACTGAAATATTGTGATGATAATAAACATATGATAAAGAAATTGATCCAAATCTAAATAATATTTAATAAATGTGTCATTTACAAATGACACATTTTTATAAGATAAAAATCATTATAAATGTAAGTGTTACCTGAATTCTTGATGCAAATAAGTGCGGAAAGTAACCATATTATTTACATTTGTCAGTTTATCACTTAAAAAACTGAAAACATATATAAAGAGATATAATTCTTTTAAAAATACTAGATACTCACAACTATATTTATAGGAATTACTTTCATTTATTCTACTTTAAAATATTTCAGAGGTTAAAGTTTCAGAATACTTTTTTGTGTATGTTAATATCAGTTGCAAGGCAAATGAGAAAACTTTTCTTCCCTGTTATTAGTCTTATACTTCAAGGGCCCATCATATTCATTTCAAAGTATTTATTTACCATAAATTTTAATTGGTTAACATTTGTCTTCAAACTTTCCTGATGATTTAATAATAATCTCTCTATTGCCACCAAATTATCCAAATAAATTTTTTCTTTTAAGTGGTGAAAGTCTTTGGCATTGGTGGAGGGTAGGTATGAGTGATTTTTGCAATTGGACATCCCCTCCCAAACTTAATTGAATCAACCAACTCCATTTGAGCTGGCCTGTCTTGCAGAGAAATAATTTATTCTCTCTCTGCAGGAATAATTTTCATAATTATGTGACAAGGTCTGACAGATATTGAATGAATACACACACTTGATTGAATTAAACAATTCCAGGTGCCAAATGGGTTGAATTATGACTATTAATATTCTGTAAAATGAAAACAGAAGTAAAAAAAAAATATATAAGTGAAAATTGTTCGTGAATTTATTTCAGTTAATTGTTTTTCTTTGTCTGAGAATATGTATTGAGAATTGTCTCTTAAGTTATTGTATCAACGATTTCAACAAATCACCAACAGACAAAAAGATAAGTCATTTTTTTCAGTAATCTAGCTGTTTTCATTTTAAGTTTTATTTTTAATTTTTAACAATTTTTAATTTAATGGATTAATTTTAACAATATTATTAGTTCTTTATTCTATACAACATTTTTTGATATTTTCTTTGAAGAGGAAATGACTTAATAGAAAAACAACAAAACTTAATTTGGAGGATTTTCTGGATAATAATCATAATGATAAAAATGATTTGAATTATCCTAAATCTTTTGTGAAAAGAAGGCACATTTAATATACGAAATATTAAAAGGAATTGGGAATGAAAAAAATCAGTGTTTGGTCATTTATGAGATTGTTCTATTGCATTTAAAACTCATAAAAATTACACTAAATATCCTAACTTAGTAACATTGTATACTACTTTTAGAGAGCATATATACTTGCATTCTCTGTCTCTCTCTCACACACACATATACACACACACACATATATATATATGACAGAGTGATGAAAAGTTTTTACCCGAACTCACCTGGTTGAATGACCAAATATAAGAATTTTTTTGGCGGGGGAGGGTTTCCTGCTTTTTTAGCACACCTCATCTAATAATATACACAAACATATATACAACCTCCATTTATTTATTTCTATCTCTCAGCACATACACACACACACACACACACACACACACATATATATATATATATATATATATATAAAGCAATTAATGAATTTTTTAATCTATAATTTCTTATTACTATAAACATTTTATTTAGGCTACATGTGTTCATGTAGACATCTTTGTTTTTTTTCTTTTTATACAGTGAAATTAATGTCTACTGGCCTAGAGATTGAGAAGTCCTACTAAAGAAAATTTGCCTCCCTACAGGAATTAAAAGTCTAATCCTGTTTTCAGTCAGTGAAATCATCTTTAAGCCTTACCAGTTAGGCCACAGGCAACCATCATGATAAAGTAAGGCTCAATTACCTTATTTATTTGCTTTGTCATGGTGAGTTCCCATGTCCTAACTGGTAAGGCACAATTGACTTAAAAGTGGTTTTCCTGAATGGAAAATGGTATGCAGGTTCAATTCTTGTTAGGAGGCACAGTTTCTTTCACTGGACTTCCTGATCTCTAGACAGGTAGACATTAACTTCACTGATCATACATACATATATATATATATATATATATATATATATATATATAGATAGATAGATAGATAGACTTACACTAATCTGTCTGTTTTTTGTTATTGTGGTTGTTCCCATGACTTAGCTTTAATACATTTTATGACAACCATGTAGAAAGTAAATATCTTGATCAAATAAAATGTAGAATACTTAAATGTAAACTATATATTTTACTTCTATTGGTTGTACGTGTTTTCTATTAATAATAAATGCATAATATCAGAATAATATAGACAGGAGATAAATATAAAATCAGATACAGATGGGTTATAAAATGGAAGATTAAGATTTATATCAGATTAGAGATTAAGATAAATTTCAGATAAGACACTCAAGATATCTGTCAGATACAGGATTAAAATGTCTGTTCATCACAGGACACAACAGGACACACTCAGACATACACATTTATGTCATATATACATGAATATCGACGAAACTCAGGAGGGTCTCTCTACCTCTATTGTTAATAGTGACTAAAGATTATTCTCTCTCTCTCTCTCTCTTTCTTTTTTTTCACTTCTTAGCAACCTTTTATCTCTTTGGATCATTTCACTTGCTCTCAATGTTTACACTCTCTCTCAATCATTCCTCCCTCTAAATATTTCCTCTCTCTCTCTCCATCTACAATTTCATATATATCAATAATCACTAATGTATACAGGTTCACATTTTTTTTAATAATGTTCACCCTATACAAGGCCCAATAGCCACTCAAGGTAGAGGTTTATTGTGTGGAGTTGTATTAGCATAAGAAAGGGCAAAATAGCAGAAAAGATAGCTAATTCTAGACTTGAAGAGATCATGGTTTAATTAGCAAATAAAATTTCAGAGTTTAGGCAGTGACATTAGGAATATAGAATTGAAGTAGACTTTAGAAGGGACCAGAAACCTATTCCTAAACAGGAAACAAGAGATAAACTGTTCAAAAAACTGGGGACTACTCTTATTATGTATTTGAAAAGTTTAGCTTAGTTCAACAATAAGTTATAAGTATCGATCACCCAGTGAAGATTGAATTCACAACATTAGTAATCGCTAGTTGCTCATTTCCAAGTACGCCCATCTGCTAGGGTGGCTAGCTAATCCCTGTTGAAGGTACTTGTTCATACACATTTGTCAGTCTCTTGTTTATACTGCAACTATGCAGAACAGATCTCAGTTACAGTTTCTGGGAGAGGGAGGGCACAATCTGGCATGATCAGTTGTTGAACAAGGCCAGTATACTCAAATCCTCAGTCACAATGACTTGTGGCTTTATGCTAGTGCAAACATTGACAACTTTCAAACAATTTAATCTATTCATAGGATTATGGTCAACCTGTAGTATGTTTTTCAGCCATTTCCCAGTGGTACTGTATACTGGGGTCATCTCTCCAGTCAGATATTATCAAAAAGTCACCTCCTTGACACATTAACTATAGAAATTTAAAGTTTGGTCTCATGATTGAAATGCTAACATTATAACCACTTGATCACATAAGTCATAATGATTTGAAAAACTAGATTGCTAACTGCTCTTCTATTGCAAGGCATCCAGCTTAGCATAAAAATTGCTACAGTACTAAAATAAAAGAAAGTAACATTCAGTTAATTCTGGTAGCTATGAGTAATTAATATTTTGATTTTGAGCATATTGTGAATAAACTATAAAATATGAATAAAAGCTACAACTTCTTTCTTTCTCATTTGTGAATATTGATTGCCTATTGGAATGTTTTTGGAATTATTTGATTTCTTCTGATTTAAAACACTATTATGGACTAAATTATAGTTCTCTCATCTTTATGCCCACAGTAAGACAGTTGCAAAAGAAACTACCTTGTTAATACTAATTCCAAGAATAATAATTGCCGTCACAATGGTGAAAATAGTTGTTGCTATAACAGAAAACCTTGCTGTTATGATTATCACTGTTGTTATATCCACAGTAACAATGGCCATATTTATACAAGTCAATACAAAATGATTTCACTTGTAATCATCTCTATCGAAATGTCCCCTGTAGGGATAAGCAGCAGAGAAAGGATTTTATCAATGGTTTCCAATAAAATAATAGCCACAATGGAAACCGTGGCATCATAAAGACACATATATAATAGAAACAGCTTTGTAACTACATTGAAAATAAACCCAATAAAGAAAGCTGCAACAATTGAAAAAGAGGCTGTAAACTGATTCCCAGATCAACTTGGCTTATCACTAATTATGATACAATAAGATCTTATAATTCTTATTTTGACTTAAGAATTTGTGACACTTATTTGATCTTATGAAACAGGATATCAGGAAATGCTGTCAAAATTAGTAAGAACAAATAAAGTAAAAAAAAAAAGAAAGAAATTATGAAAGAAAAAGCAAAGTAAAGGAAGATGAGATGAACAAAATCAGGAATTGAGCAAGAGAAATGAATAAAAGAAAGAGAAGGAAGAGTATATAAGTGAGAGAAGGACTGAAAGAGTAACAGAAGGAAAGAGGGAGATGTGATTAAGATAAAACAGAAAAAAGAAATAGGGAAATGAGAAAGCCAAAAGGAAGGAAGGAGAAAGAAGAATATGAAAAAGAAAAAGAGAATCATTTAAAAGACAGAAATTGAAATGAAGGAAAAATAGAAGTGTAAGAGGGAAAGAAGGTCAAAAAAGGAAGCATGAGAAAAATGCACACATAAAAAAATAAGAGAAATATTTGAGAAAAAAGAGCAGGCAAAAAAAAAGAAGAAAACAACTGAAAGATAAAGAGAGATGTGAGTCAGACAGATGGAACTTTTATAAAATGTAGCCAGACAATTGTCGTTAGAATATACATTGGTCTAATGAATCCTTGAGAGGTAAGAGAGGGGGGAAATAGAGTAAGGAACTACTTTCAATTCAGTTTTCCCTGTCCGAATAGCCATTTTTATTAGGCCCTTGCCGACAACAAGAAGAACGTCTAACAAGATTGATAATTGATATAACCTATAAGGAATTAAGTGTGACCACGAAGGTATGGGAACATAGGCAAATCAATAAATAGTTCTTGAGGAGGTAGGCAGGCAGGCCGACAAGCAGGAAGAGTGGAATTGATCTGTGAAAATATGAACCAATTTCACTGTGTCATAGCAGATGTGTGTGTGTGTGTGCATTTTCTGTATGTGTGTGTTCAAACTTTACAGCTTTACTAGAAAAATAAAACAAACAGAAAAATGTCTCTTAGTTGTTAAAAGATTGATCAAACATAGAAGGTAAAGAGTTTCAGATTTTCACAGTAATCATTCAGGTCAAAGATGATGAAAAAAAGATCTTTTTTTTTATCTTGACTATTTCACTGATATTTAAAAGACTGCCTAAGATATAAAATATAAACAGTCTTGCTGTTTTATATATATTATAGATATAATAATAGTAATTTTTTTCTAAATGAGAAATTACATTTTTGGGGTACAAGTCCAGTATAAAGCATTTTGACACTTTACAACCCATTACACTCTATTCAGTCCATGTGCTTTTAAAACTAAAAATACCTAAATGTTACAAATATAACTAAAACTGATAAAGAGACCTTACTGTAGCACAACGACAATGTACTGATCTCATAAGCTATTGAGAATAAACTTAATTCTTGCTGATCTCCAAGAATATGGTAGACATACATATATAAAGTTACCTCCACAGATTCACTAAAATATGTGCATACATGATGAAAAAATGCTCCAAACTTCTGTAAAAACAATATCATCAAGATATTTGTTATTATTAAGAGAAGAGACCAAAGATTAGTATGGGAAATTTTAACGTTTTTTCACAGTGAAAAACACATTGAATTGGAAATTCTTGTAAAAATTAAATAATTGTTGGATTTTAATGAAACTTTCAGAACTTATTTACAAATGAATTAAATTATTTTAGAAATATTTCTTTTTAGAAAGTCTTGGCAAAAATATTTCTTTTTTTCATCTGTTACTCACCCCACTTATTTAATTTTATGAAATTTCAAAATATTAGTTAAAAGCAGAACTTCTTGGAGACTTTAAATCATCAATTTCTTTTAGTAAAACTGGACCACCAATTACTAAAAATCTGTTATGAATCATAAAATAAAATATGCAATAAAACTAAGAGATTATTTCATTAGAAAAGATTTTAATTTCTTTTATGAATAAGATATATTATGGACACTATTGTCTTAAGAAACATTTTTAGATGAAAAATAAATTTTTACAGGAATTGCTTTCATTTTTTTAAATTTTAGTTAGAACAATTTATAAAGTTTTAAATCTTTTAAATTTCTGTATTATTGTGTCCTGGTTAGGTGATATTTTTATTAAGTAAAAACTGTATTTACTAATCATAAATGGAAAAGCTTAGTACAATTCATCAACCACCAATATTTTAAAAAGAATTAAAAAAAAATTTTTGTGTGTGTATAAACATGCTGATTTTTGTAAATATGGACATCCATACATGACATTATCAGAAAATAAGAGCAGTAACTATAGTTAATTTGAAACCAAAGTACTTAAAATTCAATAAAACATTAGATTACAGATAATATTTTCCTAAATTTTTAAGATTACTGTGTAGTTAAAAATTACATAAAACATTGCTCACATTTCATGTGTGTGTGTATGATTATAATAAAATTCCTGTCTGGTTTTAAATTTTCAGAATTCAATTTCTTTGCATGATAAAGTCAGTTGGTAAAAATGTGAAGCAAAATACTTTATTATTGACAGATTCATTCTTGAAATTGTTAGAGATATCAATTTAGAACAAAATTTTGGCCATTTAGAACCAAAAACTTTAAAACATCATAATTTGGTTCAAACAATTTTATTAGTCAAAATAAGCAGCATAAGAATTGGCACAATGTTGCCAATGATTGAATAATGATTTTATTCCTTCATGATAAAAACTCACAAGAGTTGAGAAATTGTGAGAAGGCATTTTCAACCTGGTCTGCATTGATGTACACCTGCAAATATCTATATGCACTGAAAGCCTGAAAAAAAAATTGGTAATTAGTAGGGGATAGGTTCATTGAAAGGAAGTGTTGATGCTGCATGGTTTATGAAGTATGGATAATTATCCAGCAGCAGGCAAAGCTTCTTTCAATTCACAATTGTTAACTGAAACATTTGCAATTTTTCATGGACCAGTTTCAAATCATAACAACCGGACACTGTCATGATAGTCCAACCATGTTGCAAGAGACTGTAATGGCCTTTATATCAAATGTCCAGAAGAGATTTTTGGAGGTGACCATTTGGTTTTGAAAAGATTGAGTGGGAAGTAAATTTTCCAATCCTGAGAAAATTGTTCCTGTTTTTCATAAAGAAACCACTTTTCATCAAGAGTAATGATAAGATGAAGAAAAGAGTAATTTTTCAAATGTAATTTGCAGTAAATGTCAAACAATGCAAGCTGTTGATGATCAAATCATAAAATACTCACTTTGCATTTTCTTCACCTTGTTTATTTGTGCCAAATGTCTTCCACCTATTTTATGGGTTAGCCCAGACTTTGCTCCCAATAACCAAGTTGATGCATGAATCTTCATGACTACTCTCAGTATCTCATGACAGAATGAAAACTTTACGGTGGCCATCTTGGAAATCTAGATTGCCAAAACTAAATTTTTGTAACCAATGATGTATGTCCAATTGTGAATTTAACTTCTGCCTCTTCACACTTCTGATGTTGCAGTTTGAACTCATGGAGCATAATGATATGAATATTGTGTTCATTCATCTTGACTTTGCTATCTTATAAATAATAAAAATAATCAAGAAGGTCAAGCTACATCCAAATGAGGAAACACAGTCTTTTAAAATATATAGCTGTATGTATAAACAGAAGGAAATGATGTGAAAAGAAATTCAACCAATGTTAAATAAAAAATGGCCATTTATTTTGTTCCAATCTAATTAATAAACAATAATAACTACAAATTTATTGTTGACAATAAAATAAACAAGTCACATTTAATAATGTTGTTTACGGATATATTTTATCATGAATAAAACTAATTATAAAATATTTTAATTTGTAGATGCAGAATGTTTCTCCATTAATCACATAGATTAAACATTATACAATAAAAGTTGAGATAAAATTACACTGTGAAGCTATAAACATTCAATTTGAACATTTCCATTGTATAATGCTTGAGCTATAGATTAATGGAAGACATTAGTCCAAGTGTAATTGACAAGAAAAGAGATTATGTTGAAAAATAAATATTGTGTAAATAAATGCTTTGATTAGGAAATGCAATTATTTACCTTCATATGTACACAGGTGTATAACTGTTAATGTCTATTATGCATGTATGCTTAATAAGGTAACTGTATGTGTCTATGATAGGTGTTCTTTGATGTGTGTCTCCTTTGGTTAAGTATATGCATATGCACACATTTTCACACTGGTGATTATTGTATACATTATTCACACTGATTATTTTCCTGCTAATTTCAAAAACTCTTTACTCTATAGTTTTATTATCAGCAGCTTCCTTGTCTGTAAGGTCTGTTGATTAATACTGATTAGTTCTTCCTTCCTTGGCTTATTGATTATTTCTCTATTACTCACGCTCCTTTCATCAGTATTTGTAAGCTTTTTCAAAGAATTATTGTTGTTATTATTATTATTATTATTATTCTGTACTTCTTATTGTGGGACATTCTCATTCAGCCAGTGCCATCCTAACCCTCTACCCACGGTTCAGCCAATCCTCAGATACCCTCAACTTCACTAGCATTAATCCCAACCCCTTATCAGCATCACTTCTTCCCACTCTCTCAGAAAGGATGAATGTCACTAATGTGTGAACTTCATAATTGAGTACTTTTCAACCTTAGAGATCTCCTTTTTTAAAGTCAGCTTTTGTTATCTAACCACATTCATCAACCAAATATAACTGTAACTTTTCACTCTAACTGTCAAATGCTCATTCAACCCCAAGAATCTTTTTTGTTTGCACACAAGCAAATATTCATTAAGCCATTGCCACATACACATTTACTCATTTATATTCTGTGTGCTGCTATTCACACATTTAATCCCATGCCCAGGCGTATGGATATATTCACACATGCAAATAACCACTCATACATAAATAGTCTTTAATTTACTTATGTAGATATTAATGTATAAATACTAAATCTCTCTGTCTCAGTCATCTCTCTCTCACAAATACACACACACACTGATACATATGATACAATCACATCATATTTTTCAAAAGGAGTCCTCAAAATTATCAATCATAAATATGGTTTCATTAAATGAAAGTTATCACTTCAATGGTGACAGCAAATATATGAAAACGTGTGTGTGTGTGTGTGTGTGCGTAGGTCATATACTTGTCTCATACACACACACACACACACACACACACACACCCTTATTTGTTAAGATTAGCTTACAATGCCAAAAAAGAAGCTTCTAATGAAAATTGAACCTATTATTCAGTAAGAGGATGTATGAGAGTATCTTCTCATTACACCATTTATTATATAAAATTGATTACATTTTTTTCAGTTTTATTTTTCTCTAATCACCCAAGGAAATTATAAAAGTTGGAAACAATATCAGTCATTTCAAGAAGCCTATATGTAGATAATCAACATTTTGAAAACAAACAAGAAATATAAAATATGTAGAAATTAATATACTTCCATTTTCTTCAGTATGAATAACCAAGAAAAAAGATTTGGAAATAATTCTTAAAATATAATAGATTATAAAACAATAAAATAAATTATTCTTAAGATTTTCATTGTTGTAAGGTTTTATTTTGATGAATTAAATTAAAATACAGTGATATTAGAAGTATATTTGTCTTAATATCTGCTTTCTAATATTAAATATATATATATATATATATATATATATATATATATATATATATATATTTATACATACATACACACACACACACACATACATGCATGCATGCACACACACACACACACACACACACATATATATATATATATATATATAATAAATATCTACTTGACTAGTTTCAATATCTGATATTAAGGCTTTCTCTTGTTTGGGGAGATTTTAAATTATTAAAGATAATCTGAATCCTAGAGACCACCCTATAGATGGTATTCCACCATTGCGCTATATATCCCACCATTGCACTATAGATGGTATCCCACCATTGCACAAAAACAATTATTTGTGATCATAAGCAGTGGGTATATATTTTGGCTCTATGGTGGTCTTGGCTCAGCTTTATAAATATTAACATAATTGGGTTTGCTTGTTAATTATGCTTCTATTTTGCTATTAATATATTTTCTAACATAGACTTAACATTCTATTTAACCCAGTTATAATATAAAAGAACTATATATAGACATCAACATTTTAGCAGCACTCAGCTTTTGAAAGAATCTAAGCTTTCAAGAATAAAGGTGATCAGTCATTGAATTTTAAGTCAACTAAAATAGTGAAAGGTGAAGAAACTTTGAGTGAACTGTGACTGGGATTTCAATCATCAACATATGTAGTTATTTGCAAAAGAGATACTAAAAAATCAATCCTGGCTGGATAAGTCAGCTTATCTGCATTCAGTCTGATTTGACACCTGACCCATTTCTTGAGAATGGGAGTCCATTTTGAGAGTACACTCTCATAGCCTAGACCCAGAATAATAAGTAACTGATTGAAGCTGCCCTGACATTTATAGCCCACCAATGAAGTTTTCAAGATCATTAGGAAGAAGTGTTTTTATCTTGCCCAAGTCTTCAAACTTACAGATTTCAGTCTGATTGGTTTTTGTATTTCTAACCCATTGTCAATCAAAATACAGTATTGAAAAATAAAATATTACATTTATCAAACAAAATCAAAATCAAACAGATGTCACGGTTCCTTTATTAAACTACCACTACAGAAAGTAACTTGTTTCTATAAAAGATTATCCTGAATTGTACATTAAAAATTTACCATTTCAGAATTAGCATTGTCCTAAGCAAAACTCTGTTGTTATTTCTGAATTTTACCATAAAAAAGGCATTTGAATTAGAGAAGAAAAATATTCCCATCTCTAAATGAAAAAGATTTCATTTGTTATACTGGATTAGACAAAGTGTTAAAATAAAGCTAAGGTCTTCAAAGGGGCACTTAGTCTCAAATGGGGGATATTCTGACTATATTCTCAGTATTTAAATATTATTCAAGGAAATGGTTCATTATTCCTAACACTTGTGTCATTCCTTTCTTACTTTTTAGTAAGTGTTAGAAATACAAAATAAAAAAAGTCAAAAGTCATTAGGGTGGGGTTTGATCAAGTCAGCTTTTTCTAGCAGTCACTGATCATATACCTTTGTTCTTTTATTGATCATATACCTTTTATTCACTGATCATATACCTTTGTTCTTTTATTGATCATATACCTTTTATTCACTGATCATATACCTTTGTTCTTTTATTGATCATATACCTTTTATTCACTGATCATATACCTTTGTTCTTTTATTGATCATATACCTTTTATTCACTGATCATATACCTTTGTTCTTTTATATAAACAATAGCCAAGGAATGTAGAAAAGTTTACACTCATTCTTTCTTTTTCCAATGTGTTTGTATCTCCATCTTTCTCTTTCTGTTCTGATGTCATCAGCATCATAACAGTTTGATTACCAAAGATGATTGAATGAAAATATTGCAAACAAAATAAAAAATATTTTTCCTTCACCTAAAATTTATATTCTGTCTCTGTCTTTTAAATTCTCTATAAACAATAGGACTTTCAACTGCAGCAACTGATAAAATGAATAGAATATGTAACCAGAAGGGAAAATAATGATATAATCAACATGTTGACTTTCCACACTACCTTAAATAAAAGGTTAGAAAGAAAACTCCAATCAGGTTCTATTTCTTACTGTAGAATTTTGTAGGGAAAAACAAAAAAAAAAAAACAGGCTTACTTCATATACTTAATAGTCAAAGAAATAATCTCTCTCCAGCTGACAGGCCTGCATAGCAAAATCTGCTACACTAGTGACACAAGTTTTTTTTGTTTTTTTTTATACGAAAGTTTATCTAATATAAGTCTCAAGAGCCACTCTAGGTAAAGGGTTATTATTAAAATGGTAATGATAAACAAAGTATGATATGAATGAAAGAGGTGAAAATTATGAATAAAAGGAGAATAGATAAAAATTGACAAAGTGGAGAAAATTATAGTGTTAAGGAGGCACATTCACATATGAATGTCTGTTCCATAAAGTAGCAGTTCTTAGGGAAAAAAACTGTCTGAGTGCAACTTTCTTCTTACATTTAGATTACAGAAGAAATGAGGGTGATTCAATTCTGTGGAAGTAGCATGGTGTGTCCTAGTTGTAAAGATATGAACTGGTGGAACAAAAGTATGGAGCATTCTTCTGAACATTTGCCATGGAAAGAGTGATTAACCTACACTATCAAAATATACTTGAAGTTGAATAAAATTAGTAAAATTAGAAGCAGTCAGATTTTTCCCATTTCAGAATGCCTTAAATCTTATAACTTAACAATAATTTTGAAATGAACAAGAAAAAAATATCTTTTTGGTGAGTTTCCATAAAGCAATGATTAACAAGTTAGTTGAACTCTTACTACTGTAGCGAGTTTGATCCTCATATAGTACCTTATGTTTGTGGCCTTGGATTAGATTAAGATAAATGTAGTAATTCTAACATGCCTCATGGATTTATTTTCCACTTGTGTCAGAAGTCAGTATTCAAATCCATATAAAACCAATGGATGTGCGTTGTGGTGTAATGGATGTGCGTTGTGGTGATATCAGCTCAAAGTGAGAACACGGAGAGCTGAGTATGAATTCCAGTTGAGTTCATTAGATTCACTTATGCACAAATACCCTTGGGAAATGTATGAATCCATCTCTTTTCCCTCCAGCTATGGGTTGAATACAAGGACAGACTGGGTTCTTTAGCCATTGTTGGCAACTAGTCTACAGCAGAAAGAAATGGCAACCTAATGTGGAAAAAATCTGCCTCATCAGTCATGTATCAAAAGATACATGATCACCCAAGCATGTATCACATATGGTACTTAACTGACTGACTGATAAAGCCAATATTTTAACTGCTCCGAATGCATACAAGTTAGACAATCTCTCTCCATGTGGGACAACACAATCTACTGCTTTGCAATTTTTCTTCATTGTCATGTGCTCTACTTAAGTAAGCTTAACAAAGGTGAAAATAATCATGTTTAAATTTAATTTTCTATAATCTACACTTTTGAAGCATTTCTTTGTCCTAATTTACTTTTTTTCCAAACTTCTTAGAAACATTTTTGAGTGTAACAAAGATTTAAGATTTCTTTTACCTAGTGTTGAAGTGATGAAATTCATTATTACCAAACAAATTCTTCAGAATAAACTCTGAAGAAACTCTTTCCCTTTATGATATTTTTAAAATTGTATTATTCATTTCAAATTTTAGACATTGTTAATTACAAATTTTAAAGATAAGGAAAACTGGAAGAATCAAGTTACCATCAGCTTCTCATCAATGTTTCTATCTTCATGTTCTCAATTTTTTTAAGTTGTTTTTCATTCTTGTTTTTGTTAATGTTTTTGCAACAAATTGCTTTGACTTTTGAATTCTTCACTATAAGCCAAAGTTCTTTGACTTTTTGAATTCTTCAAACAAGCCAAAGTAATATGTTTGACATTGTTCCAAAAATTTATTAATTCTTTCTATTTTGTAAAATTTATCAATAATTATTATTTTAATTTATGTATGCATTTCTCTATCTGTATGTTCATGTATTGTCATATATATATATATATATATATATATATATATATATATATATATATACTTAGACAGCAAGGAATCATTCCAACATATCTTATTGAATTCAACCAACAAGGTCTTATTGCTACATTAATAATTAATCATAGTGACAATTAATATAATAATTATGGTATAATTTAAAATTGTAATTTTTGTATATAAAGCTGTGTTTAAACTGATTTTCTGTGCAAGTATTTTTCATAGTAAAAATCTTATTTAAAATTTTCATAGAAATGAAGATGTATCTGGTGTAAAGAAAGTTCATATAGATGCTGCTACAGTTTAGAGGAGAAAATAAAGTACAAGTGTATTGACTTGGAAAAGCTAGCATGTATTTTTCTTTATCAGTCAGTCTTTTGATCTCTAACTGATTCTTCTCTAATTTTATTAGGTAAAGGGAGTTGTCTGCTATAGATTTGTGTCTGTTCAGCTTACATTTCTGAGTTGATTGACCATAAACTGTTCCAAAGTCTCATATTTGTCTTTTTTTTCAAGGGACACAAACTATAATGTTTTTGAATTTACTCAAACTAACAGCAATTGCCTGAAAATTCAATTTTTATACCTCAATATCTATTTACTTTATTAGCCTGTTTAATTTTTCATAGCCTTTTTTCCAATTTGCATTTTAGTAATCCAGATCAAATAAAAAAATAGTCCAAAGATGGTAATTTAATTTTGTTACTTTCAATGATGACTAGTCATTACATAAGAGATTTTTTAGGTCTAGTGTTATTAGCAATAATAGGTTAGGTGTTTTACATTTTTATTATGTATTATAAATCAGGTATTTAACAATCATTGAATAAAATTTGTCAAAAAATTTCTCGGTTATAACTAATAAAATTAATATCCTTGATAATGACTAATGATGGTCAAAAGTACTTGAACAAAAACATTATGAACTTTGAATATTTTTTTATAAAATACATTTGGATGTGTAACTGCTTATTGACAAATTGTAAAAATGCAATCAAAATTAAACAGTCCGACCTTGTCAGTCAAATTCAGTAACATATGTTTGTGTGTTTGTGGTACATACTTACAAATATTTTTTTATTTTTACTTTACATTTTGTTTATTTTCTGATTTAATTTGTTTACAAAATAAGAAAGGGAAACTAGCTATATATATATATATATATGTATATATATATATATAATGATCATATATTGTATTTTATTACCAGCTGAAATTAACATAAATTTCATTTCTTTAAATAATTTTGTTTTAAAATTTTACATTTTATTTTAAAATGGAATTTTTCCATTAAAAATACACAATTGTTTCAAGATTCATATAAAAATTAAAATAAGTTGTAATAGAAAATTAATTCGCTTTTAAGAGCAAAATATTAATTTCTTTTACTGTTAGAATTATTTTTTAATTTGGCTTCAAAATTAACTTTAGAAATTGAATATTATAACATTCTAGATTCATTTTTTCTTGACCATTTTATATTTATTGCAAATTTTAAATTAGTTTTGAATTAGGTCATTATAATTATTAGAAATATGTTAATTCCTGTAATGATTTAAATGATATCAAATAGGCCTGACATTTTTATTATTGGAAGAAAGCAGCTTTTGACACAGAAAATAATCAAATGATATCTGTTTACATGATTACCAATAGAAAAAAAGCAATTGTTTGTCTTTTCTAATTAATAAATGACTTATTTACAAATTCATAAAAAATGACATAAACCCATGAATTCATATATACACACACACAATTGAGTTTTATATATACAGATGCATCAATAGGTCTGCTGTCTGACATGGAGGTATTAACTGAATTTTGATTTTAAATTTTTAATTTATATTGTTCAATCTATATGATTAATAGTCACCATTGAATTGACAATGGAAGAAATTATATTACAAAATAAATATTTGTACTGTAAAATAAATGCTTTTTACATCATTAGATTTATTGATGTACCTACATATATAATGCCACACTTTAAGATACCAATTTTTGTATGTATATACATACATATATATATATATATATATTACATTTTTACATACACGTATTTAAGCATACATACTTACATATACTCATTCTGTATTTACTAATGTCCATACATGACTTATAGGAAATATTCCCTATTTTCTTGCTCCAGAGCTTAAATATTTGCCAGGTGAGAACATGTGTCATTTCTTTTATACAAAATAAGGGAAAGACATTTAATTTTTGAAAGCATGAAATTCTTTATTCCAATGCTTAGATCTTAAAGTCACAGCGCTTTGGGTCTGTTCTTTCCAAGTCTATTGTCTTGAAAATTGTATTTGGCAATGAATATGAATGCTGTTAAAGTTTTTATGAAATGTTAAGATTTTTATTGTTTTCTTCAAGTTCTATCAATATGTTATCATTATAATAACAACTGTTGTAAGACAAGTTTGATTTTTATAAGCAAAATTCATTTATTGCATTAAAATTGCATAATAAAATATGTAAATAATAAAAAGTCTGTTTCTTTAATATGAAAAATGTTTCCCTCTATAAGCATGTTTTTAATAGATGTTGGTATTTGAGTTTTCAATAAATTAAATTGTACAAAACAATCTTTTAGATAAAGGTGATCATTTAAGAGCTAAGAAATTTGATTGTTTTCAAATGTCAAAATTAATTGAATTTTAAATATTTAAATTAATTTCAAATTATTTTGCATTATTTACAAACAGGTTGTTTCACAATATGGACACAATATAAAACTTGGCATTTTTTCTCTTTAATTGCAAAAGAAATTTTTTTTACTTTTACTATAAACAATGTTTTTATTTTTTAATTAATAATTATTTTCAAATATTTTATTTTCTTTAAACTTGGCTCATTTTTATAAAATTAAAAAAAAATAATATTCTGTAGGATTTTAATCATTTATTTTACTATTTGGGATGAATTTGAAGAAGCAAATATGAAATTAACTCTTTTAAAAATAAGGCTTGAGTATAAGCCTCAATGGTTAACAGATTACAGAACATTACATCTGTAGTGTGTTTGATCTTCATTGGAAGTCCCACACTTGTGACCTTGTGCCAGACTCTAATAGGGTTTCATTTATTATCTTGTAAATGACAGCAGAGAATGTTTCTGATGCAATCAAATTAGTTTCACATTTTTCTACTTGTGAAGGTCAAATGGGTTTTTAGAGGTTTGTTTTGTAAAGGTGGTCACAAGATGTTTTCAGAGCAGAGAAAAAAAGGTTTGAAAGATTTTAATGTTTTTATCTTGAAAAAGTTCATAATATTAAAAATAGAAATTCAAAATCATGTCCCTCAATTCACTGAAATCATTAGATAAAATCTTGAAGTTGAATTGGAGAATGATTTAGATTTTAATTTCTAAAAATTTGTGTATTTGACCACAGAGTTTAAATCATATTGTGGGTAATAATTGAAACCTTTTATGAGGATTTCATTGATTCTTAATAGATTGAATCCTTTTATGGTTTATGTTTATTCTAAAGTATTGAAAAGTTTAAAGAACTTTTCATTGGCTTATCAAAAAGATTTTCTTTACCTGTTTGTTAGCATGTCAGAGCTATTTTAAGTTATTTGCTCTTTCATTTGATGTTCTACATCATAGAGGTAGTTTTTTCTTGAAGACTTCTTTGCGTCTTTCCATTTGCTTATTGAAGCCATTCTAAAATTTATCAAAAATAATTGACGAGGATTAAATATTTTTTTTGTTTTTTTTCGGAACTATTGATAAACAAACATTTAAAAATTTATTAGTGAGCACTTCTTCATGGTACTTTTGAAGGTTAACTAAAGATTTTCCTTGTCATTCACACTTATATAAGAGTTCATTTGTTTTCTTTTTTTCTGTCTATCATACTGGCAAGAGATTTGTTTGTAAACTTTGTTGAAAGTATGCAGAGTTGTGTTTAGATTTTATTCCAAGTAAGCTTTTTAAAAAGTAACAGTTTAAAAATAGCTTTGGTCATTTACATGTGTATTTTATCTCATGATTAAGAAAAATGATAGGTAGTGTTTATCAAAAGCTGTTGGATTTTATGATATAAAAACACTACATAGAGTTGAATATCTCTGTTCTGCTGGCTGAGAGAGAATATCTGTTTGTTGTCTTCTCTCTTGTAAAGAAGTTACAATAACCTAGTAGTTCTTTGACTGAAGTGCACAAGACAATATTGTAATTGGTATAAGAGGATCCCAAACAAGCTATTTCTTTCTTTTTTAAATTGTCTTGCTGATGTATGCAACTCTATTTGGCCCCATATCATACCCTGAATCAGCAAATGATTCTTTAATTCTGTATCCTAATTAGCATAAAAATAAAAATAAAAAATGCAAGGGAAAAAACAGCCAATTAAATTTTATTAGTAACATCTGGGTCAAAAAATTTAATTTTGATATTTAATAGATTTTTACATTTTTTATTTACAATCTTAAATTTGACATTTTTTTTACTTTTTTAAATTTAAAATTTGAAAACCATGAGATCCATGGCTAAGTAAACATTTTGAAATCTTGAAAAAGTGCAAGACTAAAAGGACTAAGAATTTTTTTTAAATTTCAAAAATTTGGATATTTGAAAAATATGAAATAGAAACTAATTTGAAAACCTTTGTTTCTTATCCAACTATTAATAAGCTCACCCTTATTTAATTGTCTCCTGTCAAGGTTGACAATGGAGATAAAAGTTGATTTGGCATGTAAGGTAGTTGCAACACATTTTTTATCATGATATCAATGGAACAGCAAGAAGTGGATTCATGCCTTTCTCAGAGTGAATATGAATAACCACAACCAAAATTCAAATTTGTCTTGCTGATTTTAATTTCCCAGCTTCCAACTGTCTTTCACTCATAACACCTGTATTTATTCCTTCTCTAAATTACCTTTTGGATGGCAGTTAATTTTAATGTGTAACTAACAGCCTTCATACATTAAATAACCTGTTTTTTTTATGTTTTTTAATGCCATGTCATTTCAGTATGAGGCTATTATGACTTCCACAGATTCTTTATCTTTATTATCTGTGAAGTGACATACATTCTTGGAAAAGAGTGGTTTTTTTGTTGCTTCTTCATCATTTTGAATACAGAGTTTTCCTTCTCTCATACTAGTTGAGTTCAGTCTACCCATAGCTGGAGGGGAAAAGTCATATCATTCCCAAGAGTATTAGTTTGAAATTGATGGCAAAAGACAAGGTCAAAATTTGAACTTGGCTTGCTGATTCCAATTTCTGCACGAGTATTCATTACACTACCTGTACATCCCATGATGATATCACTTATGTTTAAAGTTACATAACATCTCTCCTTGTCAGTGCCTAATGGGTGATATTCAGATATGCTAAATCAAGGGCAAAACTACTTGATCTTATGCACTCAAATATTTATAAAAAATTTTTCTATCTACTAGTTATAAATTTCTTTACATAAACATGTGCAAAGATATCTTCCATACTAAAGAAAAAAATTAAGGATAATATATTCTAAATACGAAGTCAGTTGGGAAAAGTAAAAAAAAGGGGAGTGAAAAAGATGTTGTATTGATTGACTTGGTAGTTTATAATTAATATTTAATTTCTGTGATATGATAATTAATAATTAATTACCTGCTGATATGATAAGTAATAATAAGTAGACTTCATGGATGTTTCATACTGTGTAATGGTGAATGAAAGAGTTACTGTTAAAGTCCATCTGTCAATGTAGTGAGTTATATCCTCATTGTGGGGATCTTCTGTCAAAATTAGGTTTAGTAAATATCTATATAGGAAGCTTGATCATGGCTGAGATAGCTTTATATTTCTTATTAGAGAGATTAGACTTTGGAGCTGGATTTCAAATGTTGATTTTCAATTCCTTGTATTTTTGGTGCTAATCTCAACAAATTGCAATCACATTTGTCATTTATTGCTTCATTTAGATAAGCATTAATTTGAAGTGCACTTGGCTGTTGAATAAATATATACAACTGTGTAGAGCACATCAGTTTGTAATATATATATGTGAAAAATATGATATACATACATACATACATATACATATATATATATATATATATATATATATATATATCAGAGTAATAGTGGGTAATTGAATAACAAAATAAGAAATTCTATGTAATATATTTATACATTTTTGTTTATATTCTCACCTTTCACATATATAATTCAATCATTAAAATATTATTTTAGCCTGATGAAATCCTTTTGAAGAACAAAGTGTGTTACATAGATTTTTTTCATTTTGTCATTGAATTACCCATTTATTTTACACAACCAATATTTATTTTTACTCATTCCTTGTCACTGTACTTAATTCAATGATGAATATTAATTATATAGATCAAAGATTATACAGTGAAAATTTCTGATCAAAATTTGGCTAATGACTATATTTCAAATGATAGAATTCTTTATTCAATTTATACAATACTTCAAATATTAACTGAGATACAAAAAAATACATTAAAAATGTTAATGGTATTTAATTTAATGCTAAATTTTCACTCTAGTGAAATCAACAGAAACTGATTGTTTCATTTTTTTATATATTTATTTGGTATTTTTTATCTTTCTTGAGTTATATGATCAGGACCTTTCATTGGCATACTCTCAACAAATAGGGAAGGAATTAAGGTTTTAACATTTCTATTGACACCTTACTTCAAAATTCAAACTTTATTCTCTCTCCATTTTTATTGCTAAAAAAGATTTTGCACAATATATACTTTGCTTTGTTTTTTTTATCAAAACAGATTCTGTCTTTGATTTATAAGTTATAATTACAAGAAGAATTAAGTGGAGATTTCAGGAAACATCTTTTTCTGTTGAAAAATAAATAGAAGGAAGGGAAAATCGGGAAAATGACAAATCGAGATAATTTGCACACTGCCTATTTCTCTGTGTGTGTGTAAGAGAATATGTATGCAAACTTGAGTATTTCATATTTTTGTATGTATACACATGTATAAATATATGAGGAAAGTTTACTTGTATAATTACATATTCATACAAACACATGCATGCACATATAAACATATGTGAGGATGCTCCAAAAATATTTCTGCAGAAACTAAAATATATACAGGAAGAACAATAACACCATTAGGTAGAAAACATTTTCAACTACAAAACACTATTTTTTCATATAGCCACCACCACTTATGCATTTTATTTATACATTTCCGCCAATGGTGAACAAAACCCTTCATTTCATAAGATTAACAGCTGCGTACATCTGCCTGGAATATGACTTGTCACACACATTGCTGTCATCATGGCTGAAATGCATTACAAACTGATTAACTGTGCTCACCTCCACTATTTATTCTCCCTAAATGTTTATGAAATATTGATGATCTGTCTATATTTCTGAAATGAGGTATTATGTACACTATTTACATTATTCAGACTATTGTCCTCATCTTTGTCACCATATAACTGACATCCATTAGACATGGCATGTGGAACTGGAACAGTCTACCCCAGTGAGTGAAATAAAGGGTTCAGTTTGACATTCCAACGACCTGAAGAAGGCCAGAGCATACAACGGCCAAAACGTTGTAATAAATATGGCGACAAAGATGAGGACAATAGTCCGAATAATGTAAATAGTGTAAATATTGATGAATGTCAATGGGTATACATTTTTCTGCATGGAGGAATTCAGTGAGGCACTTCTGATTTGTCCACATTCTCATGTTAGACATTATTTTGCCAGATGACTGCTCAGCTGCTACCTCTAATAAAACCAGAAAAATATGGGTTATTGGTAGGAAGGTTCAGCTTCTATTTCCATACTACCATCAACTGCCTATGATTTTATAGACCAACATAATGAATGATGGAAACATCTATCTGTGCCCTTAGGTTGAAAGCCAATTCATTCTGACAGATGCAAACAAATGGCAGTCATTTCTATAAAATATCCTGAATTTCAAAATTCCAAATTAATAAACATGGTTTGAAGTTTTAAAATTGACTGCAAAGCTAATTGGATGGATAAAAGGGAAATATTTAATAACTTCAGAGCTTGCAAAATGAAAAACAACATAGGAAATTGAAAAATTGCATGTACCACCAAAATAGGAAAAAGTTCATTGAGAATTCTAGATAACTTCAAATTGAGAACTTTATCTCACCAGTCTATGTACACTATCAAGAGAGAAGTTATAAAAAATCCATTTTTGAGAAGTTATGAAATTTTTAAGTATTATGGCAACAAAGTAGTGTTAAAAAGCACAAGTTGTCAAGTTCTAAGCATTTGAAATCAGTCACAATCCCTCATTTAAAAGTGATCCATAATAAAAATTGAATTGGAAATCAGAATACATTAAAACCAGTTTATGAATTGTTCAAATACAGTGCTACTTTTTATGTATCAAACAGATGAGCAAATGCTGAGTGACAGTTGTGGAAACCATCCTCACAGATGGAGACATCAACAAGGCAGAGGTGATATGCTGTTTGATGAAGTTGTGGGCAAATGGTGATTTACAGATGGTGTTAAAATGACAGTTCAGACATATACTGACATTTTTGAAAGACCACATGGAGCCATGGTTCAAAATGGAGCCAAAAGATAGAAGATGATTTTTATGCATGGCAATGTTCTATCATATTCAGGGAAATAAACTAATTAATATCTTGTTTGAAGTGGCCAGTTTGTTGACCCAACCTTAACACAGTTGAAAACTTGTGTAGCATTCAGAAGAAGAAGAAGGTTTATATTGGTTAATGGCAATTTATCAACAAAGATGAACACTCAAATGTTATACAATCTGTTTTATATGAAGAAATATAATGGCTCACAAAATCAAAAAATGAATAACTTTTAGGAGCAGATAAGTTATATTAATATTGTCTTTAGAATTTAATTGTTATTATAGTAAATCTGTTTTCAATTTTTTTATTAAAACATTTATTATTGTGAACTTTGGACATTTTCTATAATTATAATTTTTAATTGAAACAATACTTCATGCAGTTCAGTAAACTGACTATGAGAGCAGAAAATCTGGTAAAATTATAAGTTTTAATTTCAACAGAATGCTTCCTGGAGTTTCAGTAAACTGGATAAAAAAGTGAAACTTGTAAAATCTGGTAAAATTCATAAAATAGTTGCCATGTTGGAAGTGTGACATGCAGTCTATTGTAATTTATACATATTATGGGAAATATCCTGTATACTAATTGTGAAAATATTTCCATGAATCCTTTTATTAGTCTTTTAAAATTCTAGGAAAATTAAAAGTGGATAGTAATGTAAAAGACTCTGTGTGTGTGTGTGTGTGTGTGTGTGTGTGTGTGTGTGTGTATAAAGCCTGGTGGCCTGATGATTACATTTAGTATGAAACAGTCTGTCGCCTCTGAGTGTTGACTTCAATGTTCACTTTTATTTATATATATATATATATATATATATATATATATATATATGTATATATATATATATATATATATATATATGTGTGTGTGAGTATATATATATATATATATATATATATATATACACACATACACAGAATGTGTACCAGATAACTTAAATCAAATTATAAAGAAAAATAATGATATTAAAAAATATGCAGCATGATTGAAAAGTAACTCCCTATTTTACGTATGATGGACTCTACCATCCAACTATAATTTTTACAAGACAGGGGAGTTCATCATACATAAAATAGGGAGTTACTTTTCAAAACAATTTCTATTTATGTCCATTATAGGAAAAGGTTATTCAATAAAACCACTTAATGGCAGTTTTGGTGCTGTCTTAAAAGTGATTGCCTGCCTGAATCAGGTTGCTTCTTTTTTATTTTGATTATCACGTCTATATTGATGGTCTTCAATGAGTTTGTGGGGCTTCAAGTTGCTCTTGCTCTCAATGACACCTCAGGGTTCAAATCATGATATCTCAGAAAACACATTTTAGAATGACATTATCATAAACATTCTCTGCCAGATCATGTGACAAAGTCAGTCGGAGCAGAATCCTGTTGAAACATATACAGCCACCTGTTCTAAATACCCAGGCTTGACCACTTAATATAGATGATATGATCATTGATCCTTAAACCCCACAGGAAGAAATTGGGCAATAAAACATGGCTCTTGTTCCCAACACCCAAGACCATTGCACATTACATGAACATGGTAGGTATCCCTTTGGATTCCTCCATAGTATCCACACAGGGCCACCTGTCATTCTGTTCATCTGGTCACTTTCAAGAAACTTTAGTTGTTATCATTGATGGCTAGTACCATGAGCAGGATGTGCCTTTTCATTTACTGCATCAAACTGGGGGCTGGCATGTTAAAGCTCTTAAAATGTCTGAAAGAGAAATGAAAATGTATGGCTCACTGTGTTTCTAGTCTCCCTTTGTATGCATGTATACACACACACACACACAATATGCATATGTAGATATATATGTAAGCATATTTTTATGCAAAAATATCAGTTTATGTTAACATATAAATATATAGCTGTATCAGAATGTTTATATGCAAACATATACATATATGCATGTGTTCCCTCTTCTCTATTATCAAAAATATGTATTTTTCAATGAAACCAACCTATAAATTGTGTCTTTTTGTAATTGCTATTGTAGTCATATTTCTGAAGAGCTTGAGAGAAATTTGAGGATAGTTATAAACTAGCTAGTTTATGATTTAGGGTTGATTGGATAAAAAAAAAAACTCTAGGGGAAATTATCTCTTTAAGAAACTTCTGTTTCTTTTTACTTTGCTTTTTTATATCCTAAAAGTTTTATTTATTACTTTTTCTTTATTTAATACATCTATATTTTATCTATATTTATTTATATTTTATCTTTTTCTGTCTGCTTCCATCTCCTTTTTTTTAAAAATATTTATTTTAAAAATAACAATTACTCATTCAGAAAATATAAAAGATTTCCTTTGTAGAATTCAACTGGGAATATTTTGTCCAACCTAATATCAAAAGTCATTGTCTGTCTCCATTAGAAGTTACATTTTGTATATATTTTGCTGTATATTTTTACTATGTTTCATATTACAAATATTCCTTATTTAAAAAAATCAACTCCCAATTCCTTTTTATAGGATAAGAAAAGTTAATTTGAAAGTTGAAAATTAATTTTTCTGTTCTATTTTTGCATTTGTTTATTGTCATATATTTTTCTAAATTTAATCTGATTACTTCTTAAAAGAGATATATTTTTACTAATGTTCACCCAATACAAGCCCCAAAAGCTACTCAAGGTAGAGGGTTACGGAATGATGTATGAGTATAAAATCAAAGTATTAAGAAATGCAGTTTATGAGGTTATGTTGGTGACATAACAGTTAACCCTAGACTTGAGGAAGTTAGGATTGTAGTTACTGGGAAAACCTCCTGTGAGAAGTATGTTCCACAAAGTAACAGATGTTGGAAAGAAGTTGTCTGAGTGGAACTTCATTCTTACTAATGAAATATAAAAGGAATGAGAATGATTCATCCTTGTGTACATAACACAGTGGGTCTTAGTTGTGAAGGTCAAGACTAGTGGAAATAGTGACAGAGTAGCAAGAGACTTGCAACATTTATGAGAAAGTGGTTGTAGGGTGGAAAAAACCCATCACCTAACAGGCCATGTAGACACTATGGGCATTCTAGGCAAGAATCTTCCTTTAGAAAATGCTCATCCATCAGGATAGTTGAATGTTCAGGGTCTGCTCAGTGATGGTAGAACATCATGAGTTTGGTTTTGGAGGTATTGAATGTTACATGCCAATCCTGATCCCCATTGAACCACCAGAGCTAGATCAAAGGAGAAATCAGCTACCCGGTTCTGGACATCCATACTTTTGGAAATGCACCTATAAACTGTTGTATCATCTGCATAGACATTCACTAAAGATCTAAGTTTTCAAATGCAGCAGTAGCTGTAGCAAAAGAGAATCTGCAATGAATGCAAACAAGTATGACAAGCAGCACTGGGGATCAGCAGGCAGTGGTGAGATAATAGACTAGTGGATTAAAGTGTTGGTTCATGAATTTGGTGATATAATAATTTTGAGTTCAGTACCTGTGTACTTGGACTCAGTGGAAACAGGGTGAGCAACAACTGAGCAGTAAACAAGAACTAAACAAGATATTTCTAGACATGGCCAATTAACCTCCATAGGTTAAATAAAGGTTTCAGTTCAAATTTCCCTGTAGATTACCCTGGATCAACATGCACCTGACAAAGGCCAGAGAGAACACCAGCTGAAACGTTGTGATAACAACAATAAAGATGAAGATAACAGTCTGGTACAAATAATGTAAATTACACAGAGTGACTAATAAATTTTTTAATGCCACATTCTGTACTTTTCAACCCATGACCATTCCCATATAGTTACAATAAAAGTGACAGATTGCTAGGTCATGAAACATGATTTAACCCCTCACTGCAAACAACTACCTTTATCTAAGATGACCTTCTCCAATCCCTCTCTTTTTGTCTCTCTATGTCCCTCTCCTTCTCTCCTGATACACACCATACACAGATACATGTGTATAAATATATAGATAATGATAACTCTTACTCCCAGAAATTCAAACAGAAATTAAATAATTTCTTGTAATTCCAATGAAAATTCATCTGTATAACTTTTTAATATATTTACAATGATTTCAAGCCATTTTTACCGATATTTTAAAGTAGATATTTTTAATAATACATGCATCAAAATCTGTCTCATAATAGCTGAGAATTAAATATCACCAATGACAAACTTAGTGATCAAGAAAAATGCTGATAATTATGAAATGTTAGGTTTGATCCCTTGTTCCAGCTTCTGGCATGTTACAACAACCAGTGAGATTTAAAAATAGACAAGATGATCTTTCTTTTTGGTGATCAGTTTAATATTTGAAAACGCATCAATGCTAATGATATCTATGAAATATCTGAGTTAACAAAATAATTTTGCTTGAACTGAATGTCTGCTTAATTATTTACAATGGGATGCTCAGCTATTCAGGCACCTTTATGACAGCCATACACAAGGGAATTCCTCTATCTGACCAACTCCCTCCATCCTCTTCCTATTCCTTTTCTGCCTACCTACTTCAGTTTTCTTTCTCTCTTTTTTTACACATAAACACCTCTTCTATTTTTAAACCTTCATATAAATAAATGATTTTTCCCATTTCACTCAACCTGCTTCTTTGTCTTTTCTGTGTTCAACATTACTAGCTCATTAACTGACGGAAACATTGTCTTTAGGCTCAATTTCTATTTGTTTCTCCTTGTATTTTGCTTCCAGTCATTTTTTTCTTTTTTACTCCTAGACCTCAAAGCTAATATATAGATTGAAAAGCAGCTTCACAAGAGTTCTTGTTTTGTTTTCTTTCAAGTTATCTTTTCTTGCTTTTTATTTTTCCTTTTGTTTGAAAGGACTCAATACATTTCTCTAATTTCATTTTGACAATTAAGGATGTTTTATTTATATTCAATCAACCCTTTTTATAATTGTTTAAGTCATTGTTTGCTCCTTCTGTTTGCAGTTTGTGAAGGTTTCTTTTTCTTAATTATTTTCAATGCTTTCTTGCAACAATAAACTCAACACTTTTTACACATCCTACTTTAAAATACATAAGACTGTCATTTTGGTGGCTCATTTTATTAAAAACAACTGAAGAACATTTAATCAGCTTTCAGAATTCTGTTGTTAGAGCAACAATGAAATAATTTTTGTTTAAAATTTAGAAATGAGCTATAAGTATCAATCTACAAGTTGTTTGGTCAAATATTTTGTTGTCTGTATAAAGTGAATGCTTAAAGACTGTTCAAGTCTCTAACAACCAAGATCCACAAGTATTGATAGCAAAAAACCTTCAACTTTTACTTGATTATTTACACACCTAAAGGACAAAGAATACTTTGCCAAAAATATAGTCTCTAACATAAATTGTTAATCTTATAAGCTATGTTTGATCTTCTCTGTGTATTTAACAGATTTGTTGCAAGTGAGACATAATTGGAAAACATGAATTGCATTGTTAAAAACTATTCACTGAATTCAGTTTTGAAAGATCTTTAAGTATATAAAGATAAATATCCCTAAACATAGATTTTTATAATATTTTTGGAAGATTATATTTATTCTCAATTATTCCTTTAATATATTTTAAAGTTTTGCTGCAGTACAATTAATTTACTCTGAGTTTGTGTATTATTTTCTGTAATATCATAAAATCTATCACAACTGAAAGATTTAAAAACTATAAGAGCATGAAAAAAATTGATAAATAAATTTAATTTGTTTTTTGTAAGATGCAAATAGAATGTTTATTATTCTTGTGCCTTTCAACTGTACTTTCCTTATGCATGAAAAACATATGACAAAATGTTTAACAAATAAACCAAAATGGCTTCCTATTTTCTTTTATTTCCTTTACTTATTTTTCCATTTATCTGGTGTTGACAATATATTTACTACAATATAATGATTTCATGCAAAAAATCTCTTGGATAGTTTACAGTTTTAATAAGATACAGAAAAGTTTTGGGATTGATCAAGAAGCTCTTAAAAAAATTCAGAAAGTTGGTCATTTGGTCATATTTTGAGAAGAGGGTCAGGCTGAGAACTTTTCAGTACCCTCTCTTGTGTGACCAAAAAGAAATCACACTTTAATTAATTCTTCATTTTCATCTAATAACGTAAATAACTAGATGCTTCTTTGTTTATATTAATCTTTTGTCAGGGAAATTTAAAAATTAGTGATAACCTAAAAATGATTATATTTATTCTAAATAATTTTAATAAAGTAAATTTGCTTGTGAGATTTGGTGTAATCAACTCAAATGCTAATTTATTATTTTTGTGTGTGTCTCTATTTTTTCTTGGCTCTCATTCATAGTGAATATCTCTGCCTCAAGGTTGACTTTTTCTCTTTTGTGAATTGTCTAGCCAAAATTTTGAACCCATTTTCCACTGAGAGTTTTGCATAAGAGTCATAAATATTTGCTCTTCAAATGTTTTTCAAATAGACTTTGAATTTTATAACAGTTAACATCCACAAGAAATTTTAATCTAATTTAGAACTTAAATCAATAAGAATCATTATTTTATAGAAGTTTCCACTTGTTTTAAAGTTTAACAAAGAATTTTTAAATGTATTTCAGTTATAATTATTTTTCATGGTTTATTTTCTCCTTTTAAAATCCTTTCTGCTCACATAAAGCTATATCCCTCCTTCACTATGTTGATTATAAGCACAACATTTCTGGCAGTAAATTTCTACTATAAAATGTTACTATATGTTTTTTGTTTTTTTTTTAAACTTCAGCTTTCATTTTAAAAAAAATGTCTTGGCTGTTACAAATAAACAACTAAGATGAGGATATTCACACAAATACATGAACAACTAAAAATTAAAAAGAAAACTGTCTACAAATATAATAAAACTGTTATTATATTAGTATTATTAATAAAAAAATTAAGCATTATTAATTATTAGATATGATTAAAAAATAAACAATTCTTACTCAATTCACATAGAATATTTTAAACAAAATATATATTTATATTCTAGCTAATTTCTAACATATATTTGTTAGTTATATATTTATATTATTGTTTAATTACAGAGAATTATTTTTTATTTTATTTATGAAAATGCTAAGAAGTTCTTGATTCTTAGTCTGTAAAATGTTTCCATAAGACTTTTCTTCCATTTTATGTACAATTTCACATGTTCTAAGAAAGTTATATGCATAAAAATATAATATCCTTTACAAGGTAAAAAATTTCATTCAATGTTATCTACAATATTATATATAATTGTTTTATTAAATTTTTTCATTACAAAAAACAAGGTAATCTTAGAGTTTGTTTTTTAATGAATTTTTTATCTTTTTTCTTCTTTTGCCTATGCATTTTTGATACAAACCTCTCTTCTAAGAAAAAAATTGTTACATAATTTTGAAAATGGAAAAATTCTTATTTTTATCTTTTTAAATTTATTTTTCTTAATACTATATCTATATTTATTTTGGTGGGGACAAAAGAACAATTCTGCTTCACTTTTGAGTTGGCTTATAACTCACCATCACTATCACTTCTCTATCTCTCTCTCTCTCTTTTTCTCTCTGTCTTTCTCTTTCTTTATCACTCTGTCACTACTCACAGTCACATGACCACTGTCACATGACCACTTGGCTCATCACCTCGTTTCACATGTTGCTTCATGCTTCATTCACACAATGCTTTTTTGCACCTCATTTTTACCTGTATTGTTTCTCTTACTCAACTTGTTCTTCCTCTTCATTTGCACTCAATATAAACATTCTTGCATGTAAAAATACTGTCAAACATTTGGCAACTTAAACACCCTATCTTTTTTTCTCCCTCTACCTTTCTCTCTGTGGCATGTCTGCAAAACACCTTAAATTTTGTTGGTTTTTTTTTTTTACCTGTCCTCATAAAACGGATCACCCTTTTTCAAATAGTGGAAGAGAAAACAAATTGAAAATTTCCTTAAGCATTCAATTTATATATTTGTCTTCAGTACAATTTACAACAAAGTGATTGTGTACTGAAATCATCTTATAAAAAAGATCTTTTTATTAAATATTTTTTGTATTATGACTGATGGAGACTAATTTTTCATATTTTTCGATTCCTGATATGAAACATTTTGTTAATTTTATATTTGTTTTCTAAAATCTAGAAATTGAATATAAATGTAGTTAACATGTTTCCTAAAAAAAGGCATGTTCAAAATATGAGGCAAGTAAAAAAAATCCTTTTTTTTTCAGACAAACTTATTTTTACTCAACATGTCTGTAAACAAGTTTCCTATTTATACATTACCTTTTCTTTTGCATCATTCTTATTTAACCCTTCATCATTATTTATATCTCATAATATTTCTACTTAATCATATTACAAAAGTGTTTTTACAAAAAGAACATCCCTCTTTTAAAGTTCAAACAATCATTGTAAGTCTAACTTTGATATATATTGACATGCCTGTAATATTTATACTTCAATATACATGTATGAATGTTTACTTGGGCAAGATAGTAAATTCATGTTGGCAATATTTCTATATCTAATAAACAATTTTTATAGTCTGTTTACTTATACTAACAAATATACTTTATTATAAAACATATACATAAAGGATATTTGATCTCATCTTGACACTATGATTTCTATAATAAATATCTCATGGGCAAGGTTCATTACAGCAATGCAATTTAAACAAAACTGTTTAAATGAATCCTGTAAATTTCTACCATTGTAATAGCATGGTTAATTAATAAAACACTTAAAGGTTAAATGATTAATTTACAATTTTTGATGTCAGATAGCTGAAGCTCATTATTAACATACAATTAGATATCAGGTTTGCTATAACATTTAACTAATATAGATAGCACACATCTTAAATATAAAAATGCTGTTGTAGTCTTACTGGTCTCCATACTAAGGAAGATTTATTTAGTGCCACCAAGCTGTAAAATGTTTCTATGGTGAAAAATCAACATGATTGGTATGCCATTCAACACAAGGACCAATTACATCTATTATTCACGCAATATAATGAGAGCAGTGTAATAATATTATTGGTCATATGAGTATTGTTATACTAATAATATTAGTTTAATTATGCTGTAAGATTTGTATAGATGAGCTGATTAAATTACCTCCTCAGATCTACTTACATAAGCAATGTACTATTAATTGTAGAGCAGATATATTTCATTGAGTCACTGTAAACACTTAAGGATTAGATGGTCTATATATAAAACTATTCACAGTTGCATTTTGTTCATCCTAGTTGTAAATTAAATTCAAATAAAAAATATGTCCTATTAAATCTAAATTAAAATTTACAAAGTTGTATATCCTTATTCAAATAAATCTTGTCAAAAATGCTTCACAAAAAGAATTGTAAAATGAACAAAGCATTTCGGTATTTGTTTGGCATCTATACTAATTTTTAAAATTTGAATATAACATTGAATGTAAACTATAAAACAGTAAATCTAGAAATACATATATATATATATATATATTCAATGAAACAAAAATAAATTTAAAAATATTACATCATTTTCCATCATTCCATATATTGACTTTGTTGTTTTTAACATAACTTTTTAACCAATATACTAAGAAAATTTGAAGAATGTATCTACTAAAGCATTATGTAAATAACATTAAAAATAAATACAATATTCTGAATATGATATGGAATAAAGTTGACTGTAATTTTTTAATCAAAGCAAATGTTTGAAAATATAAAATTAGTTCAAGCATATTAAACCTTATCACAACTCCTAAATTGTTATTCATTTTTGATTAATTTATTCATCTTTCCCTTCGTTCGTTATTACATTATTTAGCTGACCCAACTGTTAATATAAATATCATGAGATTAGTGTCAAGCAATAACTTGCAATATGATTTGAACTTGCACCACTGACTTTGAAGTTTTCTCTTAGTTACATGAACAATACCACGACCATTTCAGCCATTTTGTAACCTTTTTGACACTTCTTCCCTATAATTTTTGCATATTGTCTGTATTGTTCATTACAGAAAAATACTTTTTGAAATTATGAGATGAAATATTTTATTATTAAAAAAAGATGAAAAAGCATTCAGAAATTACTAAAATATTGCATCTCATAGTCTTAAAAAAACAACTTGAAACTGTCATTAATATTTTTTTCCATTTTTAATAGTTGAACATATTTCAAAACAAGCCATTCATAAAAGAAGTTTATCTTACAAAATATATTTTATCACCTGACTCAAACATGCCTTAACCTGTTTATGTAGATGTTCATTTATTGTCTTAGTCTTTTCATGGATGGAGCTACATGATTGAAAGAAATCAGTTTTATATTATTTATGTTTCAATGCTTCATCAAACATTAAAAACCATATCCTTATGTAAGGACAGTTTAATGTTAGGTATACTGTTGTTTAGATTATATTTGATTATAATAATCCCACAATGTATTTACTGCATACACATCTTACAAACACTAAAGTTGTAATGAAATAATTCTACTTCCTTACTTGAAATATCATTTGGTCAAAGATTTACTGTTATTAATTATTCATGTACTTACATATAAAATATATGCAAGAAGGAACTTTAACCTTCTAAGTGAGACTTTGGACCAAAATTTCTTTGGACCAAATTTTCTTTAATAAATCTTTGTGCCTTTGTGTTGGATAATGTTTAGCAGAATAATTTGGTTAACCATTACTACTGAGTACTCACTAGGTGCTCCATACTTGTATTCTTGTTTCAAAAATAAGCTTTAGTAAATAAAAATTCACCTAGTTTTTAACTCCAGAATATGACTTCCTAGTCATGAGGCTAGTAAACCTTTTATTGGTAACTACACAATTTAAACAAGACCAATAAAGTAGATTCTGCAAATACCATTTTAATGGTATAGTTAATTTCTAAAACAAATCATAATTTTATGGAGAAGACACTGAGAAACAATTTCCAAGAATGGCTGTCAGTTCACAGATAATAAAGAAAAGAAATATGTGTAGTGTTGTGCAGTGTCACTTACATCCTGAAAGGACACAGAATTAAAATTTTTAAAAATATTAGAATTTCATAGTAATTCCTCCATTTGTTATTTAAGGAAAGCAAAAGGGATTATCATTTTTATGCCTACTAATTTACTACCAAATGGACTGATCATTAACAATTTGAATTAGTGGATTTGGCTGACATTCAAGATTTACTGCTTTTATTAATTCATTAAAATTTGAAAATTTTTGATAATCGTATCCTTTCATTTATTTTTAGATTAATGGTGCCATATTCAATGAATTTCAAACCTGCTGAGTTCAGATTTAGTTTGATAACTGCAGCTGACTAGAACTGAAAGACAATCTAATTCTGCTAAGAGTGACCATTGCTAATTAAAATACAATTGAAATGGAGGGCAGTAAATAGACAAAGGACAGTTTATTAGCTGGACAAAAGTCTTGTTAAAACCTTGCAGTGGTGTCAATTTCTATCCATAGAGTTCAATACCCATTCTTCCACCCATTTGGGCTCCACATCATTGGTTTATCTGTTAAGGAGATCATTTCTTTAATTCAGTGCATCTGTGAAAATCTTCAAAGCAGGATAATTCATTTATTGTATACTGACCATCTACATTATTCTAAACAACTTACTGTCTTCAGAATTCACTTGTTGCAGCTGTGAGCCAAATGATGTCAGTATACCAAACTTTACCACCATTTTATAGGAGATGAGCAAGCACCATGACAAATTAAATGTAACATGTAAATTAACAATTTTTGGATAAATATAACTTATGTACATATATCTTTTTAAGTAGGCCTCTGAACTTTAGTTTTTCACATGACTAAATGATTCCAATAAACTCTGCACAGCAAATTCACATCTACATATAGATAGATTATTCATGACTAATATTGTAGCAAATTTGATCCTATAATGTGACCTTGTGTCAGACTAAAACTTTGTAAATAGCAATAAATATAGGCAGCTATCAAACTCATAAATATCATTAGAAAGGAAAGTATATTGCCCAGTAATAGTATTTTAATTTCTTAAATGAAGCATTGTTAATTATTATTATATTTTAATTACTGTTATTTTCTTCTTAATTTCACATGCTTTTTATTACACCTCCTAGATCATCTGTCTATGATTGTTAGTGTAGATAGGAAAGAAAGATTATGCCTTATCAACAAAAGTCTGTCTTAATGTGACAACTGCCTTACCATTTAAGCTATAGATCCACAAGCTGCTGCCATTCAAATCTAACTCTATAGATTTCATTCTATTTTCTATGAACATCTGATATACTGTCATCTTTGTTTATATCCACTAGTAGTCTTTATGATGATTAAGCAACATTTACTAACAATCACAGAACAACAATTTGGAAGTTGTGATAAAAAGCAGATGAAATTAAGATGCAAGAATTAATAGTGATCATAATAACTGACAATATTTCATCAAGCAAATACTACTCATACTTCTCATCTGCTATAAGCAAAAATGTTGGAGTGGCAGGCATTCAGGAAAAGTTATATGGTTAAATTTGAATGACTGTAACTGGTTTCTCTTCATGGCTCATTCCATAAGGCAGTTGTATGAAGACAATCTCCTGAGAGATAAAGAATATGAGTTCATGTCTCTGTAGAGGCTTTCTTTATTTCTAATCCATATGGTTTATTGATGAATGATAGTGAGAGAGTTGTAATAAAAAGAAACTGAAAATTAAGATCAAGTCTGTTTTAGTCATTGCATTGAAATTATAAATATGATTTAAATAATCTGAATCAAATAGCTTGTTTCTTTTCACTCTCTCTCTCTCTTTTTCTCTCTCAGAGAGTCTAAAAATTAGAGAACAAATATGTCTTCAGATAAAATTGACATTTATTTCTTAAGTGTGTGTTAATGTGTATTTCTGTCTTGTTGGTGTTTTTGGATGAATCTTTATATCTAGTGTGGCTGTAGGTTTATTATGATGTTTAAAATGAAAAGTTTGCATTTGGTTATTTTTTATTTTGGGATACTAACTTTAGTTTCTTGGAAAATCTCAAGAAATCTACTCTTAAAATTAATTTCTGTTTTGATTCTAGATAATATTTTTGTGTATACAGGTGAGTCATGATTAGATTTTATTCTTCATATGTATCTGTATTGATGTGTATGTAGGTGTTGGTAAGTGTTTGAGAGAAAACAATATGTTGAGTGTGGAGGGTAAGTATGTAAATGATGTGACTTGATGTGTGAAGAATGGTGGTGTGGGTAAAGGCTGCAGAGATGTCTGACAGGAATTTCTTCTTTTGCCCAAATGGTTCCACAAATAGTTATTTTTCCAGTACTTTTCCAGTACTTTTAATTTTAGAAAATACCTATGTAGTATGTACCATTATAAGTCTAAGAAAGCTGAAATATTGAGGAGGAGGACAAGGAGGAGAAGGAGAGAGAGAAAGATAATGAGTACAGTTGTAGTTTCTTTTAATATTGTAAAGAGTTCCAAAATGAACAGAAGGAATTCTTTAGTTAGAAAACCTGCCCAATATAGAGACCCCCTCTTATATTCTTTATTAACAAAACCTTCTCCTATTCCAACCTACTACTCAAAGTTCCTACAGAAAAAATATATAAAAATGGAAAACAAACAATATTTAAGTGTATATTTCTTAATTTTGTTTTTTTATTCTCAAATATCAATGCTTTTCTGTATTCACTTCAAACATATTTTAGTGTTTTTAACATGAAGCAACATCAATTCAATTTTAGTAGGTTGAGTCATAAATAATTTCCATTTTTATCAACTTTATTTTTAAAAATATAAAGTACAATTACATTTTATTCAATTATATATTCACCATTATTTACAATGATTGTTGTCACTTAGCATAAATTTTGAGTAAATTTTGGACAATACCCTGACAATCATACTAAATTAAGGAAAGCTTAGTAAATATTTTAATGTTTAAATGTTTTTAAGAACTTCACATAAAACGGAAGGATTTCATTCTTCACAGCTTCACTTGATTCCCTCTAAAACAACTGATTTGGTTGATTTGTTTGTTTAATGGTATATCAACTCCCTATGTGTCACTTAATGTTGATCTAAAATAACGCTTAAATAAGTTTCCAACAATCTCTTGTATATTACCTTAAAAATTCAATGAGTCCTGTTTAATTAGCATAGCACATTTCGATAATGTTAGGTTGGCATATTTTGGATGGTTAAATTCTTTGCTTTAAAACCTTAATTCTTTTTTTTAAATGAAAAAAAACCTTCAAACAAAATTCCTCAAGGTTTACATATTCTATGTTTCTTAATCATTTCAACTGTAAAGAAAATATTTCCAGATGTAATCTACTAAAATGACAATTTTATTTAAGTAGCATGCATTAATCAATGCATATTGTAATTAAGAATGATTAACATATAAATAGATTATAGACATTAGGTTATACCACATGCTGCGAGATTCAAAACAATTCATGACAATTTAATATTATCAACTTGGACTTAAATAGCTGTGTACTGTGCTATTTGATATTGACTGTTGTACATCATTTTTCAGCTGGTCTATTCATTATAACCTTTGTTTTTTCACCTTTGAAAATATGTTGTCTGTGAAACAAGTATAATATTTTATCAGAATTTAAATTGCCACACAATGCAAGGAGAAAAAAATTGCTTTTTGACAAAGGAATTGCTAATGAGTGAACAATAAAATGGTAGTTTAAGAAATTGCACTCCAGAGTCAAGAATATTCAGAATTAACTTTAATATGGATAATAATGTAAAAATAATTCAAGTTCTTTCAGCAAATTTTTGATGGTCTTCTATAGCTCTTCCCTTCTGTAGCTCTTGTCTTCTGTACCTCTTGCCTTCTGTAGTTCTTGTCTTCTGTACCTCTTGTCTTCCGTAGTTCTTGTCTTCTGTACCTCTTGTCTTCCGTACCTCTTGCCTTCTGTCCCTCTTGCCTTCTGTACCTCTTGCCTTCTGTACCTCTTATCTTCTGTACCTCTTGCCTTCTGTACCTCTTGCCTTCTGTACCTCTTGTCTTCCGTACCTCTTGCCTTCCGTACCTCTTGTCTTCCGTACCTCTTATCTTCCGTACCTCTTGCCTTCTGTCCCTCTTGCCTTCTGTACCTCTTGCCTTCTTTAGTGCTTGTCTTCTGTAGTTTTTGTCTTCTGTACCTCATGTCTTCTGTAGCTCTTGTCACTTGATTGTAAAAGGAAAAATAATGAACAATTTGATTTCAATTGACATAAAATCAGAAATTGTATTGTTTTGACATTTGCTTATCAATGTTAAGTTGTAACAATAATAGATAATTTCTGAATGTTTAAAATTTGTGACTACAGATATTTTTATGATAATCATTAACACTTAATTTAAAGAAGATTCTTATTATTTGAAATAATGTTTTACTTTTTTCTTTTTATGTCCAACTTTATTTTTGATACAACCTAATACAAATAGATTATTTCATAATTGTTTTATTGTATATTAAGTTAAAAATAAAAATGTACCTGCTACTAAAAGCACATCTCCTGACATTTATAAGGACATCTTTCAAGCATATTTCAGCATCAGTTTGACATTTTTAAATGCCCAAGTCTAATATTCTTCCACTTCATGGAATGAGATAAATTAGTCTCTGTTCTAGAGTTGGCCAGGTACCAAACTCAGTTTTCATGTCTTAATGTGTATATCTCTCTGGAATTTGATCTATAAAAAGAATACCCGCTCGGCCCGGTGGCTAGGATCAAAGTGTAGTATCTGCTTGCAGAGAGGAACCCGGACGAGGCTCTGCCAAGGGTAGGGTTTTCGTTCGGGAGGTTGATTTGAACTAGCCCGCTTGGTCGGGTTTAGATGGGTTTTATTTTTGGCTGGGCCTACGGGCTCGGACATACCCACATTAAAAAGGCCTTGTGCCACATTCAATTCCTGTGGGTGAATTGATAAATACCATCTCTCTGGAATTTGTAGATGGTTTTAGACATGAATTTCCTAACAACATTGGCAATGAATTATTTTTACAGTCTGTATCAGATTTGAAGACATAACACCAATTCCAATATTTAACAACTGAACAAATTGTTTTCATTACTGCACCTGTCTTTAGTGCTTCACTTGTAAACAAAGAAAACTGGGGTCACAAAAGAAGGTTTTTTTTTTTCATGTCAAATATTGAAATATTATTTTTATTGGATCAGAATGCTCAAATAAATCTTAACAACTAGTTTTAAATATAAATACTATTGATAATCTGTTTGACCATCAAACTGTAATCTCACATTATGACTATTTTGAATTAGTTAACACTGGTTGACAACTTAGATTGCAAAATAATTGTCTTTTGTTTTATGGCAACACAAGATCATTTCCTTTTCAAGTTCTCTAGAATAAAGAGAGAGTATGTAGTATCAGAGAAGAGAAAACTAGAAAACAATGAATGCAGTTGTAATGGGTTCAAAGCAAGAATTTGTATTATAAATTAAAATGTCATCAATATTTTTGCATTTACTGACGCCATTGCAATCATCATTTGAGGTCAGTAGTTAGTGAGAGGGACATTTTTGTAGAAGGGTTAATGGATCTTGCAAACTTGTGTGCATTTTGTAAGAAAGAAGAAAGTGAACAGACAAGAAAAAGAATATACCTGAGCAAAATGCTTCAATCATATCATCATTATTACACCACATTAGGCTTAGATTATCAAGTTCTGATGTTATTGGTAATCATCAGCATCATCATCATCATCATCATCATCATCATCATATCCTCAATCAAGTTATTACTATTAAAGTGGTCACTGCTGCTCCAGCATTTGTTCACTCCATTACTCTAATTACACTGGCCACTACTGGTGGTCAGTCTACTTACTGTCGCCTGGCCAAACTGACCATACAAGACCCACCATTTAGTCATCAATAATTCCAACCACTAAAATTATTCACTCCTTCAAATTGGGTTTTTCCTGTCTCAGCTTTGTTCAGACAGAAACAGAAATTACTTATTACTCAGTCATTATTAACGACACTGCCTCTGGGAATTTCTCCCTGCCTTGATTATAATTATGGCAATTGTTTTTCTTCTTTAATATGGCCTACCATTCAGGGGAGATAATCAAGAAGACCTTTCCCCATCTGCCCAAGCAACAATGAGAAATAAAATTTGTTTATATTATAATCATTGCACTTAAATGTCTATAAATTTGTAAAATTGACTTGTCTATTGAATTTTGAATTGAAGAATTTCATTATTTTATACTAGCAACAAACTGAGAAGAACATTTAACTCTGAGATGATTTTATTAGTCTGGATTTGTACAAAATACAACATGTTCATCTTATAGAGAAAACTCTCAAATATCTACTTAAACATGTGTATCCACGAGCTATAATGTTTAAAGTTATATATATATATATATTACTTTGAACATTATTATTTAGTGGATACTTGTATTTGAAATAGATGCCCCATTTTTAATTTAAACAGTGTAATAATAGTTGAAATATGAGTATCCAATATAATAACATTTGAATAAATACAAAATACCAGATTAAAAATAAATCCATTAATTATTTAGATATATATATAGTTTTATGGTATTCTATATTTCTGAGTAAAACTATCAAGGATAGAATTTGTAAATATATGTGGACACTGAGGATCAACACCGCAATCTTTCAAGCTATATATATATATATATATATATATATATATATATATATATATATATATTGTGTGTTTACATCAAAATGACTGAAATTTTATGAAAATGAAGAAATTTTTTAAAATATATTGAAATTGATGAATTTCAATTTTTACAATATACCAAAATGTTCTTAATGTCAAATTTATCTCATATATAAAATAGTATTAACTATTATTTTTTATTGAGTATTTATTGTATTTTGATAAAAGAATGATGTGGTTGAAAATGATAACTACTGCTGAAATTTTATTGACTGAGAAAAAGGAAGGGCTAAGTGTCACTCAATATTATTTTTGCTGTTATTTGACAAGGTTTAGAAATCCATTGCCAATCAGAAGGCCACTCAACCTGAAAACCATCATAAAATAATCAAAATAAGAACTGACTACAGTATTATTATTATTATTATTATTATTATTATTATTATATATCCTGGATCTGGAAAAATAATATTTTTGTATTTTATGTAGATATGAATAATGAGTAATAAGTGGGTAAAGCATTTTTCACATACTTGTGAAAGTGAACACATGAATCCATATCTGTATCTTCCTCTATGTACAAAGGGAAACAATAGTAAAGTTATATTTTAATGGCATCATTGCATTGGAAAAAAATGTTTGACACATACACATATATAATAGAAATATATATTTATTTGCATGAATTTTCTTATCATGTTTATATATACATGAATATTGTTGACTACAAAGCTGCCCCATCAAAATTGATCGCAGCATTTAAGTATTGCATTAATATTTAAGATTAACTTTTAAAAGTTCAGTGATAATTTTTCTGCCACCACATAATTTAAAGATAATTTTGATTATTCCCAAATTTATTTCCAATTTATAAAAAAGTGTTATTGTATAAAAAAATTTGTTGCAAAAAAATCATGTAAAAAAAAAAATTGCCAAAAACAATTGAAGTAATGAAAACTTAGGAATCCAAAATTTCAAGATTGCAGGTCTGGATCCAGCACAGAATTTTTTTTAATTTGCTCACGGAGTCAGCCTGATTCCAAAATGATATGATATGTTGGGCTATGGCCTCTAGGAGTAAAGTTGAAAAAGTGTGACACAGTGACACACTGAAATTTGCATTTATTATATAGATTTATGTTTCTGTTTGTGTATATGGATTTTGAAAACTAGATAAATATTCTACTTGCATATTTCCCACTGTCACAAGGTGTAGGATTTTAAAATTGGAAAAACCAGAATTTCAAATACTGATTTTCAAGGCAAGCAAGCCCTTCTTTGTTGAAAGATTTATGCAACACAATCTTCTTACTTTATAATTCCCTTCCACCTCAAGTAGTTTTCCAGTGAATTAAGCCAAGCTTAGAAAATGTCCAAATATAAAGAGACAGAATCACTGACCTGTGAATGTTAATGAAGTTTTATGGCTATATAAAGAAATAGATGTGTGCACATTGATGTATGTAAGTGTGTTTTCTAATCTGTCTTTGAATATGAATGGGGTTACTCATGCATTTCAATATGTTACTTTGAATAAATGTTTGATATTTAACTTTGTTGAAGAATCAGGATACACATTAATATTTGTGTACAGAAGTATAAATTTTTATAAGCCTCACATTTGAATAGATGCATGTCTGTCTACAAGCATGTTTAGGGGTATGTTCATGGATTCATGGGATATTTAGGATATGCATAGAACCACGCACAGATATCTATAAAGTATATAATATAGGTATGTCATGTGTGTGTAAATGAAAAAAAATATATGCCAATAAAATTGTTATTAACCAGCCAAGGTTGGTAATATACAATAATATAATAATTGGTATATGTCAAATGCTAACTATAATTGCCAAGTGTCAAATAGGAACAATTTTAAGTTGTTTTCTGTTTAGGTTATAAAGTATTATGATTAGCTTTAAGGTTCACACACACACACACACACACAAAATGAATACTGATAGCTTATCTCTATCAGGGTACCAGTACAAAACAAGACCAAACAAGAACATGGTAAGCTAATACTTATATTTATATGATTAATATAATGTGATTATAATTTGATAATCTCTAATCATATTAAAAAATATTGATAACTCATAATGATTTTATTATGCAAACCAACTTTTATTTATAAATAAAGCCAAAAGAAGCATATATTTGATTAACAAAATATCCCATAAACCTGAATAAATTATTATTTTAAATTTTATTTTGGGCTTCATTAATAACTTGACTTTTTTTTAACATCACTTGCAGCAATTTCTTCCTTAAGATTTTCTTTGCTTGTATATCCATTCTCATATAGATCTCTTTTAATAATGGACCACAAATTTTCTATTGAATTATTATCTGGAAAAGCTTAGGATCATTCCATTAATTCAGTGTCTTTGAAATCATCTTTTGCAAGGTGGAAAGCAGTTAGCTTTACAGAATGTGAAGGAACATTGTATTACATAAATATACTCTTCAGCTTAAAGCTTCTTGATTGTAACTTGTTCAAAGCAAAGTAAAAGCTTACATAAATTCTCCTCGTTTCTCTTGAACTATCATCAACTTTAAAGACACCTATATTTTAACTGCCCACAATACTAGTACAAAAACATTAATCCACCTTCACTGGGTTTTCTGGCACAGAGGGTGAGATGTTGTTCCAGAAATGTCTGATACTTGGCTGAAAAACATCTCCAGAGCATGATACCACCATGCTTCATGGCAGATAGTGTTCCTTGGATCATAAACATCATTCAGTTTCCTCAACATGTGTACTATAAGGAGGTCAACTTTGGTCTCCTCTGACCACAAAGCATTGTTGAATTAGGCATATTCTTTATTGATATGTTTGTTGGCAAATCTAATGTTTCTTTTCTTCATTAAAGCAAGGTTGGCATTTTTGTATTACCTTTTTCCATAAAGTGTTATATTTATATATATATATATATATATATATATATATATATATATATATATATATATATATATTCCTGATGTATTACAACTGTCACAGTCGAGCTCAGGTCATCAGACAAATCTTTCCTAGTAATTCTTGGTTTGCTGTTTGACAATTCAGACATCATTTGAACAGACATGTTTCAAAATCTTTCTTAGAACACCAGTTGATTTACAGTTGTCCTTTCATTTTTTTGCATTTATGACTTATGTACTGGAGCAAACTTATCAAACTGCTAAGAGAGCTTATTGCAGCCTTTTTTTCTTATATTCTTTCATAATACCATTCCTGAATACTAGTGTGTGGTGTTTGTCTTTGATATAGTGGATATGTTGGCTTGGCAGTACTTAGAATGACAAATAGCCAAGATAGACATATGTGGAATCATTCTGTATAATGTTAGAGAATAATCAGGAAAACTTTCAAAAGATCAAACTTATGTAAATTCAATAATCATTATTATAATAATTACTTAAGGTTATACTTACTTTTTCTTCCTTATTATTCTTAGATCTCAGATAATTTGTTGTATGCAAAATGAATTGATTTTTTGTGGTAATCTTCTAATTCCTACCATTTTAAACTTGGTATATGTCAAATTTCATACTGTTGAGACAAATTTACATTTTGATGAAATAATTAATTTTAGGCATATGACATGACTAATATGTATGTGCCCCATATATATATATATATATATATGTGTGTGTGTGTGTGTGTGTGTGTATATGTTTGTGTGTGTGTGTGTGTATGTATATGTTTGTGTGTGTGTATGTATATGTTTGTGTGTGTGTATGTATATGTTTGTGTGTGTGTGTATGTATATGTGTATGTTTGTGTGTGTGTGTATGTATATGTGTATATGTTTGTGTGTGTATATGTGTATATGTTTGTGTATGTGTGTATATATGTATGTGTCTGCATGTGCTTATATGTCTGTATATATATATATATATATATATATATATATATATATATATATATATATGTGTGTGTGTGTGCTTGTGCATGTATATATATATGTGTCTACATATGAGTGCATATATATGTATGTGTTTGTATGTGTACATATATATGTATATATATATATATATATATGTGTGTGTGTGTGTGTGTGTTTATATACGTGTGTGTATGTGTGTGCATGCACAGGATGCAATAAATAATTGAGAACAAATTATAAAGGTATTTTATAGAGAAAAACAAAATATTTTGAAATATTAAAAAAAAAAAAAACATGTAGAGATGTTCATGTTAGAAAAAGTTATTCAATAAGTCGACACTCAACATTGATATGGCCTCAGTAGCAATTGCATGCTCATGCTCTCAGTGATGCCCCAAACATAGTAGCCCCAAGGATTAAAATCAAAAGTGTTAGGAGGCAATATATTAAAGGTGAAACTTGTCAGCCAGCTACTCCTGGGTCACTAAGGTGAAGTGGGAAAGTGTCCTGCTTGACCACTATGTCCAACACCTCAATGTAAGCAGTGGTATTGATCCTGAGACCCTGCAGCTGTAGGAAGAAATCCACATCAGTCATGATCCCCTGGAATATCACAGACAATGTGAACTTGGTGTGCATCATCACGGTTACCTCCATGGGGTCTGCGTCATTCTTCTTGTTCATCTTTTCATTTCAAGAAGATGGAAATCTCTGACTCAGTGTGGTTGGTGGCTAGCGCCATAAGCACAGTGTGCTTTTTCCTTCCCTGTGTCAGTTTGGAAATTGACACACTAATGCCATTGCTAAGGCTAAAAGAGAATTGACATTGGGAAAGTTTGGCACATGCTGTGTAGGATTGCATTTATGGTTCACTCAAGGTATGTTTTCAAATACCTAGTACACTCTCTCTCTCTCATACATAAAACTGGAAAGGCCAAGTTTTCTCTTGCCCTACTCCCCTTAATCCTCTCATGACCTATAGCTCACTGAAGGAGTAGTAGCACTTGGTCTGAAAATCACATTGAAGTGTAAAACTTAGTCACCATGCAGTGCTGATTCCTCTGTTTCCACTATCTATCTATCTATCTATCTATCTATCTATCTATCTATCTATCTATCTATCCCCCCCCCATATTTGGCCTCCTTTGTAAATCACTAGCGGGTCTTAAATGCCACTTAAGATTATCACACAAAATTTCATAACTGAATCAACTAAGCTGTCAGATTCTCATATGTTGAAACCGATGGGAGAGTCCATTATATATATATATATATATATGTATATATTTGTACATGTGTGTAAGATATAGTACTTTTGGATACAGGTGAAGTGAATGCTTGATAAATGGTTGTGTAGTTTAATGGCTGAGTGAGGGTGGGTAAGTTTGATTTATTTTATATCAATCCAATATGACTGTCAGATGCTCCTCTTCCAAAAATGCATTTTATTTGTCTTAAAAATTATGACCCTTAATATTTTGATGAAATGGAACAAAATTAACTCCTCTCTTTTAGCGGATAATACAATTCTGTTAACTCCCCATTTATTTCAACCTGATTGAAAGGGTTTCAGTAGATGTTCAAATATCTATCAATCAAAACAAGGAAAGAAAAATTTCAGAGAGCATCAACTAATCATTTTTTGTCATTTTTCTTAGACATGATCTTTGACCTAAGGTCTTTAACCAGTATTGCACCATATTGATAAACATCTTTCCTTTGCAACCCAAAATTGATTTCTGTACTTTCAAAAAATCTCTTATTTAATTTCTTAAAAAAATGTGAAGTCAGTTATTTTATCTATTATTAAAAAAATCAACTGCTTCAGCCAAATTTCTCTTCCTTAAATTGTTAGTTGCGTAATTCTGCAAAATATGTTAATACACTTTTCTGTTTAAGGCAAAACTGCTCACATATAAATTGACCAATCAGGTGATTGGTTGATGTCACTCGATTTTAGTGAAGATTTTTCACCCAGTAATATAATTTCTCACCTCAGCTTATTCTGACCAGATTTTCTAATTATGAATTATAATTAATTGGTTAAACCACTGGGTCTTTGGAATCATATTTAAGCCATGTGTAGAAAGAAATACTTCTTAGAATTACATAAGTCATTGTGAGACAATTACATATCTCAGAATTACACATCTGTGAGAGAAATAAAGGCCTTTCAGATAATGTCATAGAAGAAGGAAATCTCTCTTAATTTAATTAAGAATATGCTATACTTTGCTCCCAATAAAGTGTAAATAAATTGCATAATTGATGGTGTTCTACTTTTAATCACATTCTATAAAGGTTTTACAAAACCATCCATCTTCCTCAAAATCTTTATTTGAATCAAACAACTAAGTTAAAAATTCCTCTCCAGCAGTGAAAAGTTAATCATAAAATGAGAAAATAAGTCTGTGTGTGTGTGTGTGTGTGTGTTTCATATTTATTTTTTTGTATAAATTCATACATATAGTTGTAAAATTGCAGTTTTATGTCCATGTATATGTGCATCATTTGTGTGAATGATTTTTGTATGTTTATCTTTATGTATGTATGAGTTTATTTATGTGCATCCTTTTGGTGTGAGTTGCATCATGAAGGTTTTTTGCATGCATATATTCATTTGCAGGAGACAGTATATTCCCAAAATGTTGTATAGGTGTATGTGAGAGAGAATTGCTTTGCTTCTATGTCAAATTTTCTGGAGTATTTCCTTTATAACTCTTAGTTCATCTATAGACTCTGATACATTTTTTTAGGGTGACTATGTCTGTACCTGGATTACTGTATGTTTATGTGCGTATAAATCCCTGACACGTCTTTTGTTTGCTATGACGGGTTTCCTTCTTCCCTCTATACATATCTTTGTGTGTATATGTATTATTCTGAGATAGGAATTAAGTACATGATCTTTCACAGTATAATGTAAATAGCTAATGATTAAAGTAAGTAGTTGGTGTGGGAGAGAATATTCTAGAACCAAGAAGAAACAATCAAGAAAAGGAGATGTGGAAGAAAGGATTGTTTTCTGGATTATTACATTTCTTTTATAATTTGCTATCCTTTCTTTTATTTCTTTTGCTTCTTTCCACTTCACCCTTTCACCACCATAACCACATTCAGGAAGTATTCCTTCTGCTGGCATATTTCCAATAGCTAAGAAGCGGGGTGGGGAGATGGGTGTAAGTGGGTGGAGATAGATTTGTCCAATCAATATCAACACAGCAGACCCTATGGTGTCATCATTATCCTCATACTCATTGTTGTTACCCTCTCCTCCTCTGTGATCCTCTTTTCCACCTTGATGTCCAATACTTACTATTGATGACAAAGACCCAACAATATTCATAGGGAGTAAGATTCAGAAAACAATTCAACTGAAATTGCATGTCTTCTCCCCAAAAATCCCAGTAAAATAAGGAATTTTGGCAAGCATTAAAAATAAAGCAAGTCAATTTTGGCAAGCATTAAAAATAAAGCAAGATTTATTTTTATAAACAGTTGACATCATTTTGTAATCTTTCTAGGTTGAAAGAAAAATATAAATTAAAAATTTATTCATTAGTTATTTGAGTTTAAAAATGATAAATTATTTCCCCAAAATATATTTTGTATTTTGTATTTTCAAAATGCTTTTTTTAAACTTGAATAATTTTTTATGTTGAAGAAAGCAAAGATTAAGTAATCCTGTGGGTCACTTTTTCAGTTTTTAGCTAAAACAAGAATTTGTTTTCATTTTGCCACAACTTTGGTAATCTAAAAGCAGTTACTCACTGTGAAAACTGACAGTAACTCTGTTATATATATTCTTGCTCTTTGCAATTAACACAAAAGCTAGGCCTTGTAGAAGCTTGTTAAATATTTGAATAATTTCAAAATAAAATATGTTAATGAAAAATGTTATATCTATTTCTTAAAATGTTATCAAAGAGAAAATTTCTTATATATATATTCCTCTTTGAATGTCTTGTCATTCTTCTCAAATTTCTTATATAAATTTCATAGATGAAACACTGACAGTTATTAATATTTAAAAAGAAGTATAAATCAAGATTAAAGAAATTATAATAAACAATTAATAATTTCTTTAACATTTTTAACACATTAGCAATAGTAAAAGTAAAAAAGTTTGACATTTACTACCATTGAATGGTATAGAATTTACCATTCTAACAGAATCATTAGAGATCTATGGATAGAAAGATGATTTAGGGCAATAAAGCTTAGTTTTGACTAAGCAATATAGTAAGTAGATATATACAGGCAAGCATATTATAGATTTTGTTATTGTTATATTACCTTTATATCAATGCAAAATATTTGCTTTCATTTTCTTTTGATGTTTTCCATAATCAAGAAAAATACTGGATATCCCTAAAAAATGTGTTTAGAACCTTATAAAATATTTCATAGTTTTGTTATGATATTTTGAGAAAACAATCTAGGGTAAAAACCTAAATTTGTCCCCCATGTTTTTGTTTGACTATAAACTATAGAAAAGAATGCAGATCCATTAAATTCAGTTGAGCATTCATTTAAAATCTGAACAATCTTTGTATTTTACAAGCTATAACAGTATGCAAGTGTGAACTGAAAATAAATCAGTCAATAAGGAAAAAAAAATATTTCTCACAAGTGGTACAAAGAAGGTGAAAAATTGTAAAGTAATTATCTGTTACATTGTTTTGAAGGTGAATCTGTTTTTACTTACCAACTTCTGACTCATCTCTCCCAGATAATAAGTGCATATCACATACAAACACTAATTAGACACAAATCCTACCTTCTTGACCTGAATCAAGAATTAACCAATTTCTTTAAATACAGAACCAGGAATTAGGCTTACTATTTGTTTGTGTTGTATTGTTGCAGCCACACCCTAACTTCTTACACTCTTATTTATTATTTACAGTCCTGATGGTAATTTCATATTAATCATTCTATCAATTAGCACCATTGACTTATTTTATAACAAAGTATTCCTTTGTATCTCAAGGTTTTAATATAGTCTTCAAATTATACATATTTAGAAAAAAGAATGGTCTTCTTGATGCAACTCTTTTTATATTTAAGAAAAGGTTTATCTAAAAATTTCAGAAAAATGTAGCCATATTTGGAAGCATTATTTTCTCAAACAAAGATGGTATTCTTCCTGTTTCTTTTACTATCTTGCTCTCCATATATATGTATATATATATATATATATATATATATATATATATATATATATATATATATATAAAATAATTAAAAAGAGAGTAAAGTAACATTGCCAGACTGATTCAGTTAAAATAGTTTTATAAATCCTATTTTTTATAGATTAATTTGAATTTCCCTTATCTGTAAAGACAAAAGTGAAAATTCAATAGGTTGTTAAGAAGGAGTCAATATATCTGTAGCCATATAGAAAACCTTCTTTTTCTGCATACTTAGAAGGTTGCATACTGGACTAACTCAAGAACTTTGATAACAACATAAAGAATAAGTTCACTTGTCTGAACCATTTTTGTAATATAAATGGATATTTCTTGGACAAAACCAATTTAGGACCAATGATGACCAAGGGAACAATTAACTCATGACCAATAGATTATGAAACAAAGCTATCTTGAAATACTTATATTACATTATTTATAAATTTTTAAGTTTAAGGGCCCTGAGAGACAACTGAAAATGAGGCAAGCAAATATTTTTGTACAAAAATCAAAAAAATCTATGCCATATTCACAACGAAACATTCAAATGGTTGATTTAACTAAATGCTCTTAGATTCAATAATATAAATTAACTCTAGTTTTGTTTTAGAGGCACTTTTTTTAGTGTTCTAATTCTCCAATTTAAAAGTTATATCATCAATTGGCATTCAAAATTGAATACAATACCTTATTATTCATTTAAACACAAAGGTCAATTTGTAAACCTTAGCAATCCAAGACAAAATCAGGAATTATAAAAATAATTTTCATTAATGAAATGAAAAAACTTTGGTACTTGTTCTTATTTTGCTTAATTTCCAATTCCTAACCCCAGAAAAACTGCAAATTCATTTTCCCTTTCTGATGGAAAAGCTTTTGGCATGAATCCAAGATGCAATTGAAAAGAGTAAAAGCAAATAGCAAGAAAATGATCTTCAGAGGTGGAGAAGTTATTGTTCCTGGCACCAGACTTAAAAATTGCTTCCCACATAATGCATGTATTTGTTTGACCTGCTGTGTTTTAAAATTCAACACTCTTATGCGCATCTCTTTGACAAGAAATCAGTCTTAAAAGCTAATAAACCCTGAATTTAGGGGGAAAAGACTTGAGGATAATTTTAACCTTGAACATCAATAAGTTGTCATCTAAAACAACCAAATTAAAAGGAGACTTTAAAAAAATTTGAATTGAAAAATTAAATTAAAAGGAGAAAACAAGAAGTGGTTGCATATTTATTAATTAATTGTAGAAAATGTCATAATGTGGGCAAAATCACAAATATTGTGGTTTGTGGTTGGGTGGCTATGCTTTCTGGAAGTTTTTGGTAATAAAAGAATTAAGAAACACATGATACATTGCAGTGTGTGTATTGTTACAAAACAACATAAATATATCTCTATGTATGTGTTTATTTTTCAATATTTGTAAAACCATATGCACACACACACACACACAAATATGATTTTGAGAGATTGTATCTATGTACACCAGAGTAAATATAAGTTCATGCTTATAGGAAACATTCTGTATATTAATATCTGTATTGAATGTCTATCTTAAAGATGAGCTTCATAATTCTGTGTATGAAAAGTAATGCTTATATACTGCAATCTGTGAAAAAATCAATATGTATTGTAATATCAATGTATTAATAATATGTAGAATTATATTCATAATATATATATATATATATATATATATATATATATATATATATATATATATGAGAATGAAGTTGTATCTAAAAAGTTAATATTTATAATTGTATGTATGTATATAACAGGATTAATCTTTATGAATAAATGTGTCTATATATCATTTCAAACAGCACATATACACACTTGAATGTTTGTATATGATTAAATTTTACTTTAATTTTTAAACATTAAGCAAGATTCATTTCTACTATTTTGATATCTTTGTTCTATGTTCATCCTTCACTTGTAAAAAAATCAATTTAAAAATTTACAAAAAATCACTTGTAAAATTATATAAAAATCACTTGTAAAAATCAATAAGTAAAAATAAAGAAATATCCTTTACATTTATTTGGATTTTATTTTAAAAATTGAAGACATTTATAATGAAACGGTTTTAAGTGTGAAAGGAAGTGCTTGTTTGTCCTTTACAGGCCAATATCAGTCTCCTTTTGACCTCTTCAATTCAAAAGAGGGAAAAAGAAGAACAAGTGAAAGAAAATTGGGAAGGGAAAAGGAGGAAGAAAGAAACAAGAGAAAAAGAGAAGAGGAAAAGAAAAGAAGGGGGGTAAGAATAATATTAAGGAAACAAAAAAAAAGAAGGAAACTGCCAAGTACAAGAGAAGAAAGTTATAGAAAGAAGGGAGAAAATTATAAAAGAAAGAATTTGTGAATAAAAACAAAAAAAATCTGAAAGAAGGTGAGGTTTTTTGTGGGGTTGTAAGGTGAAAAGTGGAGGAAACAGGAAAGTCATTTATCACTGACAAAATCTCTCACTTGGTTTAGCTCTCTTTTTTTAATGTGCTTTTGAGTTGGGTTTTTTTTTGTTACTCTCTATCATTTGTGCAAATGACAAATTTTTCTTTTTAGAGAAAAATAAATTTAAAGTGTTCATTACTGATCTCCCATTAGATAAGAATAGATTAATTAAAGAGTGTCTTTCATTTAAGAAATGAAAAAAAATCTGTTAAAGAAAGAAAAATATTTGTAATGTTAAATAAGAAAAAGAAAAACTTGGCAGGAAGGAAGTAAATGATGTCCATTAATGGTAGAACTAATTTTTACTGTAAAGAAAAAATTTTGTTTTCAAAAAAGAAAACACTAGAAATATTCAACTCTTTTTCATTTCTTTCACTGTGGATTATAGATATGATGCTTTTTTTTTTTTTTTTTTTTTTTTTTTTTTTTTTTGTATGTCCCTGACCTAATGAACTTCTCTTAAAACTGAAAATTTTTTTAAATTTCTATCAAGAACGTTCCAGGATGGAATTTTGGGGATTTACTAATTCCTACTTAACTACATGAGGTCAAGTGGACATAAGTAAATCTGTTATTATGATATTAGTTCCAAGTTTTTAAAATTCAAAAGAAAAGTAAAACCAATGTGAAAAAGGTGAAAACTTTAAAAACTATTTGTCAAAATATGAAAAGCTAAAAAGAAAAATGATTAGATAATATTTTACAGGACATATAATTGAAAAAATAAAATTAATTCATGACTTAGCGAGAATAAGCAGAAGTTTAGATAAGTTACTTATGTTAATCAATAGTAAAATTAAAACTGTTAAATTAGCAAAAAAAAAGAAAAGCCAAATTTTCAATAAAACTGTTAATAAAGAAAAACTTAAAATCATTTCTTTACTCTGTAAACTAAGACTTTAAGTTTACATTAGTAAGCAATATGACAATTTCTTATGTTTCAAAAGAGATTTTCTTTTTTTTACAACTAAGTAACACCTTATTTGAATTTTATAAGTATATATATATAAAATTTCTATTTCTCTCTCTCTTTATACATATATATATATATAAAGGGAATGCACACTATATATATATATATATATATATATATACACACACACACACACACAAGAAAGAAGGGAATGCACAGAAAAAAATTGATGTTTAATCATCTGGTCAGTTTTGGGGGAGTGGGTAAAGCTGAGAACACTTCAGTGCCTTCTCTCTCTCTCTCTCTCTCTCTCTCTCTCTCTATATATATATATATATATATATATATATATATATATATATATATATATATAAACTCAAGATAACTACCTTATAACATTGTCCTTTGCCTGAATAATGGCATTGATGCCAAAGTTATTGCATATTCTAAGGCTATCCATATCTGAGTTTTTATTAGGTGTGGCTGCAAGGAATTATGTGGGGTCTGCAATATCTCTTATCCATGCTCAATCAGGTTTAAATCTGGCAAGTACAGGGGCTAATGGAGAGGATGCATTTCAGTTGAGTGTTCCTGGAACCAGTTTTGTGTCACTCTCACAATCCTATTCGATTTGTCTTGTTTTAATGGATGAAACATCCCAATCAGGAAACATAAAAGGATGCAAATAGTTTGCAACTAGATCTGTGTATGTTTCACTGTCATACCTGTCAAGACAGACTCCAGATTCACTAGAGGTCTTTGCAAACTCTGACAGAACATACCTTATACCACCAGCTTCACACCTTACTGACAGGCTATTGCTATAGCCTCATTCTGTTTCTTTCATATTTAAACTTGACTGTCTTCCTGAAAGAACTGGAAGCCTGACTTGTTGGATTAAATGCCAGTTGGCCACAGTCAAATGGCAATGTTTCCTGACTAAAGTGAGGTAATGAGATTCAGTCAATAATGGCAATCTTATTGATCAACAACTACGGAATTCCATGGATACAACATATGGTGTACAGTATGTTGACTGATGGGTTGAACAGCACCAGTATTGAATTAGGACTTAATTGAATGCAATGCTCTGCTTCATTGGTTGGTTACTATCCTTGTCAGGTAATGACGGTTCCTGCATCACTTGTGGGCACCTTCAGTTTTCACATCCTCCAGAATTCATATTTTTTCACTTCCTACTGTTGCCCAAGATTAAACTATAGCAGTTGAATAAAGAGTGACCCATCCTTTTTTACCTTATACAATTATTCCACAGTCAAACTGCTACATCCAATAGCTACACTGTCTCTTTACCTATTATTTTACACATATATCATCTTGATTAGTCTCCTTCTACAAGTTGGAAAGAACTAAAGCAGCCAGTTTTCTACTCTACCTCTAATTTTTTTCACTTCAGTTTATATATATATATATATTTCTTATTACTGTAAACATTATATTTAGTGGATACATGGTTGAGTAAATATCCCAGTTTTGGGAGGAGATTAACAGTGTAATGAACATCTACCATTCTAGGCATTTGAGAATATTAATGCTTATATCATCTATAGTAATAAGAAATAATGTTGGATTATAAATAAAACTCCTTGGTTTCTTAAAATATATATATATATATATATATATATATATATATATATATATATATATATATATATATATATACACATATTTCTTTTAGAGAGAGTGGACTGGCAGATGGACACACACACACACACACACACATATATTTATATATATATATATATAAACTCCAAAAACTGTATATGCTAAGATAGATCTGAACTGAGACAAACACACATGTATATAGCCCTATATTTGACCTTATTTTATTCATGATCTTTGGCTAAAGAACTTCAGAAAGATTTTGGAATTAGGATAGAAATGAGAATAAGAAAAATGATTATGCAGATGAGACTCTTGATTAATTTAATGACACAAATGATAATGCTAATTACCAAATGACAACATCAATAACCTGGATGTTGATTAATTTAAATGAGTGATGAGTCAACAACTGAAGTTGATGATGATATTATTATTATTATTATTATTATTATTATTATTATTATTGAAGAGGAGGAGGAGGAAATCATATTTAAAAGGAGAAGAAAAAAGTTATAATTACAGAAACAAATCACTTGCAATGATTACCAGGGTTGAATAACTATGTGCTTTTTTTTGTGTGTGTGTATTTCCATGAGTATGTACATATATTTGTGTGTGCGTGTATGTCTTTGCATCACCTGTTCTTCCTATTTATTATAAATTAGGAATAATATAGAAACAATTATAATAAGATATAAGGATCATAATTGATATCGTCAAATTGTTAGGTGATAATAGCATAAACATATATACTTTTGTGTGTGTGCGAAATGAGAAGGAGAAAAGTATACACACATCTAATTTGTTATTGATTAGGAAACTAGTACAACTGTAAGTGGCCTTTGTTTCTGACTAAGTGTGAAAAAAAGTAATATCTCAAAATAGTAAAAGCAAAAAATAGGTAAAATTAAGGTGTCATCTCTGTCTACCCCCACCTCCAACTTGCCCATTTCCCTGCTCACCCCACACAGATTTCAGCTCATGGTCATTCAATAATAGCTGGACATGAATACCTAATCTGTGATAAAAATACCAAGCCAAGAATAAGATATCCTTACCACCTAGTATTGTAAGTATATAAAGAGTTTGTTGCATTTCTCTTTTTGACAATTTACTTATTTGGACAGCTGAACAGACAGACAGACAAATTTACAAACAGACAGGTGAATTAAGAGGTAGATTTCTTTTGTAGGCTAACTGCCTGGTAGAATTGCTGGAAGTGTTTTTAGAGAGACAACTAGTGAAATGGGAATGACACTTAACACAAAAGTTTAAGTTTGCAGCTACCCTGCTTGGACCTAGGTTGTTTTTGATCAAAGGCATCTGTAATGAGCAGATTCTAGCATCCCTTTGTCAGACATCCTCTGGTCAAAACAGATATTTCATGCTCCAATTGAGATGCACAGTTAGGCCTTGCTATTGCCAGACAAAGCCACACCAAAATATCCCAAAGCTCTTCTCACATTGATTTCTTGCTCTGTAAAGGTGAAAAAAAGAAAAAGGATAAAAATAACACACTCTGTCAGATTTAGCTTCTTAAAGATATAAAAAAAAAGAAACTGTCTCAGAAAGTTTGCCTACTTTCTTCAACAATATTGGACAGGTTAAAATGAAAATGATACTGACTGAATAAATATATCATTTTCTTTTTTATCATTAAATCATCAAAAATGCTTAATGATTTGCTGACTACACATTTTTTTTTTACAAGAACTAACATTTCAATTTAGCTGCAATGAATCTGTTTTTTAATTGAAATGATTTTTTAATGCTAAAATGAAATTCATTTACTATGACCAAGCAGAATGTTGTTTCATTTTATTAATCCCTCCATCTACCAAAAATATCTCAATTAGGTAAAGAATATTCAAAATTAGTCAATATTTTTCATTTATATATAACCAGCACCAAGATGGCAGTTGTTGACAATTTTATTCTAACAATTTTCACTAATCTTCTTTTATATATGATGTACCTTCAGGGTGTAGGTGATTTATGACTCCCCAAAACTTCTTATTCATTATAATTTACTTTTTACTATCAATTCCCACTCTCAGCTCTATTATCCATTTAGGTAGGTTACTCACCATTTCCCTCTGTCAAATTCTTTCCCCATTAAGTTCTTAAAATTTCAACTGTCTCTTTCTAATTCTATGTACTCCATCTTCATTACTTCAAGTCTTCTTTTCATATGAATTTCTTTTAATATTGTTAAAAATTCTTACTAACCAACTTGATATGAAATTAATGTATTTGCTGATAGAAGTGTTAATAACAAACAGTATTTAATACTGTTTTGCTAATTTATTTGTTAGACAAAGCTATTAACACATCTGTCAACAAACACAAGTTGGTTGAATCAGTCAGTGAATTGTTAGCCTGAAAGAGATAGAATTTCAGGGTTTGCAAGAATGTTAAAAAACTGTCTTATACTTTCCCTGAAACAAGAAATCACTTTGAACATTTACTAACTCTGATAATAAATAAGAACTGAATATCAATCTTAACAGGGATGGAATATTATTGCTTCTCTCAGTAGTTAACCATTAACAACTTTATGTTAGCTTTTTTACAGTTAAGAAGACTTTACTAAATAGAAGTAATAGAAGTAAGTAGATAAAAATGGCAAACTAGAAAATATTTTAATTCACAAAGTTTATAAAAATTAAAGGTCAGTCTATTTTTTTTATTTTGAATATAGATTAGAAAATGAAAGACACTTTTAAAAATTGTAGATATTCTTTCTTTTACTTTTTTCTTCTGTGTTATTGATTAACACTTTGTTTTCAAAATGTGCCTATATGTTTTTATGAAATTTACATTGCCTGCAGTCAATGCACACACATATATATATATATATATATATATATATATATATATATGTAGGAGGTATGGTGGAGTAATGGATAGCGGCTTGGATTGAGGAATTGGAGAGTCGAGTTTGAATTCTGGTTGAATCTATTACATTCACTTATGTGCTAATACCCTTGGGAAAGGTATGACTCTTCTTCTCCCTCCAGCTATAAGTAAATAGCAGAACAGACTAGGTTCTATAGCCTTGGATGGCAACTGGTCTAGGAGAAGGAAATTCTGAATTCAAAACCTGCAGGGGGTCGTTTGGGGACATTGTGGCATGTAGTGCACCAGGCCTCTGTATTCGGCCCTTCAAAAAGTGTGGATGGTTCTACACAAAACCTTCACCACTGTAGTCAAATCTCATGTGCTGGTGTTGGGCTGTTGGTTTCCTAGGAACTGATCTGCTTAACCCTCATATGTCAAATTCAACAGGAGAGTAGATTATATATTATAATTATTATTTAAAAATATGTATTCATCGCGACATAGAAATTAACGAAAACTTTAAATTATAACTTTAATTTAAGATTTAGGTTTTGCTTTTGAAACATGATAATCTCTGAATTGCAATGAATACATATTTTTAAATAATAATTATAATATTATGCTCTACTGTGTATCAAGAACTGTTTTTAAAAGTAAATGCTAAAGAACCCTGGATTATAAATCTGACTGTTCTTTCTTTTTAATTTGATATATATGTCTTCCAGACACTGAAATGTAAGCCCATAACATTATAAATTAACTAGCAATTAGTGCTATTTCCAAACCTGCATAGACATATGGTAGTATATGATGCAACCTGTTTTGTAACATATTTTTATTTTACATTGGGGGAGGGGTCATTTAGCTTAGTCTGTACTACAACATATCTGATTGAATCCAAAATGGCAGCATTCATGAGAAAACACTGCCAGCATCTTTATAGTCATTAATTTCCAATAAATATCAATTGCCTATTTTTCAAAAAATAAGTTAGCACAACCAGGTAACAATGTTATAAAAATGCAGCAGTGAAAATGTTAATTATTTTGTGTCTAATTGTTAAATTTCAAAGTGAAACAGTAGTTTTCTACTAGTTCAACTATTTTGTTCTGAATGGGACATTCGGAAAGTATCAACTGAACTGTTTCTGTCCCTTCATTCAATGTTATTAGTATTTCATTGATCAGTATTGAATATGGAAGAAGTATAGTCTCAATTAAATGACAGAAAAAGAAATTTTCAATTTCAAACTTGTTATTCAAAGTGACTCTAACCTTCCTTACCTATTGCCTAGACCTTTAAGTAAAACTGCCATCTTGCATTTATGTTGTGCTGGTGTGTGTTCTCTATTCAGGCAGGTTGATAACTGTTTATATGTCAGGTGTCAAAAACACAGACAATCAAGTCTCTACCTGTAATTCACCTCATGCTGTTACCTGACACTCTGGGAGTTCAATTGAGAGGATCAGGTTGAAACCTGAATCTCTGGAATTGCACTGCCATTAAATGTCATATATATTTGTGTGTGTGTGTGTGTGTGTGTGTGTGTGTGTGTGTGTGTGTGTACATAAATATAAACTTGTGTGAATGCTTATATCTGTGATATACCAACATGTTTGTCCACATCAATGCAGAAAGACAAAAAAATTAATTTCGTTTTTTTATTCATTGTAATTACAAAGCTAATAAAATACTTTTAATTTAGTATAGCAACTGATAGATCTTTTACATTGTTTATGTCAGTCATCAGCAAATACTTTTTGTCATTAACCCCATCATGACCATTTCCAGGGATGACTTTACCCCAAAACTTTACATTTACTCATAGAGTCATATAACATCAGAAACATTGAAAATATATTGTATTTTATATTAATTTGAAAATAGTAATAGGAACTTATAATTCTATATCATATTATTACAATTTTCTGCAAAAATATTCTCTTTACTCTTGGATGACAGGGCAAATAACTTAGACAAAACAGTAACTATGAAAATATAGTATGAAGAATAAAAAAAAAATTAACTCAATTTGATCCAGATTTCCTCACAAATAATACTTTTGAATTTGTTGCACATCAGTCACACCCTTGATTTGTTCTGACAAAATCTGGTTACCCACTTCATTACCCCTAGAAACATCAACTTTACCCTATCCAGAGTAATTTATTCCTCTTTACTAACTGCCAGTTTATACTTACAAATTACAAAAAAATTTTTTTTTATTTCATACGAAAATCTACTTATTGACAGACACTTTGTTATTTGTATATTACAGATTATTTAAAATGTCTATTTCTGTCATGAAAATAGAATTTGAATTAATGTGGATAAATATGAATATTTTAAAGTCTGTATTGTTTGAATTGAATTTGCTATAAAGTAATGTTTTTTTTATTGCTGTTTCTATGAAAATGAGTTAATATCCTTAAGGAAATATCTATATGAATGTTCACTCAGGAAAGCAGTTTTTGACACTTTCTCAAAAATCAGGAGAAATATGTTCTTGTTAATTATTAGAAAATTAAAATGTTTGTTAGCTGTAGGTAACTTCTGAAAATATTTTTAATTAAGAGCAAAATTTTATTACAAATTATATTTCTAATATAAACATGCTTAAATGTTTCAATAAAATTCTAAAAATGAGTAATTTCTTTCAAACAGCACATATATGCATACACACAGTGTTTGAAGAGAATTTACTTATTTTAAGGATAGAGATTTAAATAAATTGTTTTCAAACAATATATATTTTATAAACAAAATATATATGTATTTGAAATTAATTTTTGAGAATTTTATATAAATTAAAATTTAAGTTTAAATTAATTATAATTTAAGATTTATAAATAATACCATATGATAATCAAATTATTTAATTTCTAAAATTCATAGAAAGTTTTTTAAAACCCAATAGTGTCACTTTCCTGATTCAATATATAAAACTGCACATATGAACACACAAATGCACACAGAAATATATATTTCATATATGTGAATGTGAGTTCCTTTATACATATATTGTTATACATTTATTTGCAAATTAAATACACAATTGCACAACATGGATGCCCTTCTGTCTGTATGTATATTTGTCTACATAGGTTCAGGCATGCAATATATTTTTTTGTATTTCATGATTACCTCTCTTATGATTCTGCATGGATTTATGCAAAGAAAACTAACTTTAAAATGTCACAAGCTTTTTAAAATAAATTGTTTGACTGTTGAAGAAATTTACTTCTTTAAAAAGAAAAAAAGACTTTTTTTTCATTTAAATTTGCATTTTTGTTCCTGAAAGATTCCTTCTTATGTCTGTAGAGTTCAACATGAGGTCACCTACCAAGCAGTACCATGTCATGGACTCCTCACATAGATCAAATGGTATGAAAAATATCTCTAAAAATAAGACTTAAAACCTATTCCAAATTTTATGTACATATATCACATACTTTTTTTTATGAATTTTGTTCTTTCCTGTCAGTGAGTAAAAAAAAAAAAAGAAAAAACTAAAAAAAACAGTTAATTTTCCCCAAAGAAAGAGAGGGAGAGAAAATGAGAATTAAAATGCCCAAGAAAAATAAATATTTATAAATATTTTAAAACAAAATAAGAAAACATCTTTAAAAAAAACCCAAAAAAAAAAAACCATCAGTAACATAATCTAATTATATACAAAAATATGTTTCAAAATGACTTCCTAATTTAAAATATTTTTCTGGTTTAAAACACCAATTAAGTATAAACTGATCTGCATTTCCAATAATCTGAACTTATAAATAATATCATGAATTAGCATTAAAGCTTATAGAAATTATGAATTTTATAAAATTTGATGTAGTCTTTATATCAAAATTTAAATTTAATTTTTTTCTGAAACTGATTTTACAATGGAGAGAAGAAAACAATTTTAACACAAAGACATTCAAGTAAACATGGAGAGAAAAATGTTTAATACATCTAACAAGCAAAATAAACAAATAGGTTTACTGATTGCAAAACTGTTGTTAAAACATTTAAAATTAGTTCTTGCTCCCCTTGGAATGTATTTATCTTGTGCAACTATTTAAAAAATTGTTTTCAAGTAATTCTGTGAGTAATAAAGCTATAAAGAAATGATTTTGAGTTACGTTTAAGAATATATTTCCAAAGATCTTTGATTTTTCAAGATTATATTTCACATGCAAAACAGCTTTTGAATACTTCACTCGAATGGTATTTATTTTAAATTTTAATGCATAAGAAAAGGAGAAAAGATAAAATAAAAAAATGATTAATTTTTTTTAGATTCAAAATTGTTTGTTTATGATATCACTCCATTTTGACCAATGTATACAATCAACTTTCCCAGGAATATAATTATTGCTTATTAAAATTATTACTTTAAATATAAGCAAAATTATAACACAGTGTTTATGTCATTAAATCTTTTCAAAAACACTATTTTAACTCTAAGATTTTTTGAAATCATTATTCAGCCAATTTGAATACATTTTAAAAAATAGAAAAAGTGAATGTTATGTTTATAATAAATGACTATATATCTCACCTAGAAATCAGCCTATACTTATATAAATATATAGTATATTTCTTGGTATATGAAACCAATTTTTCATTTTTTTTTTTTTTTTTTGCTGTTGTTTTCTGCCAGATATAGAATTTCATAAATTTGAAATAAATGTAGGAAAACAAACTTTTTTTTAACTGTGACTAATAGGAAATATGGGTGAAGTTCCAGGAACATTTCATGGACCATCCAACAATTCCCTACTAAAATGTGGTGTGTGTGTGTGTTTGTGTGAGTTGGGTGGGGTATAGGTTATATTATCCCAATCAAATGTGGTAAGTAACAAAAGTGAGTAAAGAGGAAAGTGTAAAAAAAATGTTTTAGTGACTATACAAAAAAAAAAAATGTTAATTTTGTGTGTAAATCTTTGAGTATTTCATCTTTAATCAATTTATTTAATATTAGCTTTTCATGGTCTGACTTTAACAAAATTAAATACTTGAAGGAGAATTAGGGAAGAAAAAAGTAAAAACAAAAATGAATATAAAGCAGTTGTGTCATATAAAAAAAATTAATGAACTTGCAAAAAAGTATCTTTATAAGAAAAGTGAACAAATAGTTGCAGGCACATAAACAAGGTCAAAAAAGCAACAACTTTAAACAAATCAACTAAAAAGATAGAAATTGATAGAAAAATAAAAGGGGAAAAATACACAAGTAGAAATAAAGAGGAGAATCTCAGATAAAAAGAAAAAGTCAATAAAATAAGCAAACGAATAAAGTTCTTTGTATACTCATGTGAAGAAACTGGTGTCTAGGGATATTGATTGTTTCAGGCAAGTTCTTTCCTCAATGGCTTTCCTATCTACAGAAATTTTATTTCTTTCACACACACACCACATATATATACACACACAGAGTAAAAATAGTTATAAACTCACTTATAAATACACATAAACACATACATATCAACATTGTAAATAATCTGTATAAATATACACCATATTTAAATTCTCATAAATGTATGCTAACAATATAAATGTATATGGTTAAATAGAGAAAATATACAGTTAGTTAAATGCATCTGTTCATACCAGATATATATATAGATAGATAGATAGATAGATGCTAGGCTGAGGAGTTTAAATGATGTACTTTTCATTAAATACCACAGAACAATTTGTTAAGAAGTTTTCAATTATTTTTCTTGGTTTTTAAAATTATTTTGATTATTAGTTTAAAATTTATTTCCTCCTATTGTTTCTCAAGTTTTATCAAATCTTTTATTTTCACAGAGTAAGGCTATTTTCAAATAGTATAATATCTATCTATCTATGCTATGCATACATATATATATATATATATATATATATATATATATATATATATATTATGCAGTGTTACATTAGAATATGTACATACCCACTACAAAACTGTACATCTTGTTTCAATATTAACAAAAATATTTTTTTAATGTTTCATCAGGTGGGAAATCATGATGCTATTAATGAAACATTAAAAAATATTTTTTTAATGTTGAAACAAGATTTACAGTTTTGTAGTGGGTATATATATGTTTTAATATAACACTGTATAATAAATAAATATTTATTGCTCTTCTTTTGTATTGGGCCATGTTTTAAATTAATGTTTTGAATGCTGAAATCTTACTCTTTGTTCTTTTATATATATATATATATATATGAGGCATGACAAAAAAGTGCTGGTTTAAATACAAAATTTCAAGAGATTAAAAGCCTTAACCATAAAAACCAAACATTCATTATTTAGTTTAAGAACTCTCACATTAAATATATTTCATAAGTAAAAAAAATTACAAAACATCACACACTGACATGTAAAAACACAATATTTGAAGAAAGCTGATACTTGAAAGCCACAAAAATACAATGCAATCTTATAGACACAATCTAATCAAACTGCAAAAAACTTCTTTGATAATGGCTCATGAAAGGTGAACAGTCAGACACATATGTTCAAACTCAGCCTAAAAACCAGGAAAATGGTGTATGTGTCTGTAAATATTCAAATATAAATAAAACATATATCTTTAAAAACACAATATGAATAAAGACAAAAGAAGACTATTTTTTACTAACATGTTTTGTCCTCTGATGGGCTTTATCAAGGCAAATGTGCCTTAATAAAGTCCATCAGAGAATAAAATGCATTGGTAAAGATTGGTTTTCCTTTTGACTTTATTCATATTGTGTTTTTAAAGATGTTTTATATTGGACATCTAGCCACACTGAAGAGCTGTGATTGTGATACAGCGAAACAGTCTGTCTGTGGATGACTATATATATATATATATATATAATGTCCTTACTGACACAAGATAGTAGTCATAAAAACTTATTAACTGTGGTAAATTCATTTCCTCTTTTAAAACAATTTTCTTTATGGAATTATCTAACATTAAGCAAACACTTAGTAATAATGTCTTACCTAATCACCTTGTTGATGAACAAACAGAATTATTTTTATTGACAAATTACTGTCATCAATGGTGGTCTAATTACTGAAAAAAATGCAAAAGCAATGAAAATTATAATTCAAACATAAATAACTTCAAGAGACACTATAAATGACCTATAGGAGACATGATTAATAACCTAAGATTCATCATATACTACAAAATATTCAAAACTTTGTACCTTGTTTTTACCAATAAAGTTTATATATACAGGCCGTCTGAAGTTATGAAAATCCCATAAACCTCAATAACTCAAATTTTAAACAAATTAAATGTCAAAACAAAACTTGAATTAAATTTTCAGTTTATTTCAACATGTTTTATTAAAGTTATTGCATTTATTATAAAAACTACAGTTTGAAGTTATGATACAAAACCAAAAAAATCACTTTTTGCTTCAATAACCAATTAATAAAATCATCAACACTTGGTCAACATCTATAATAGAACAAATAACAAGCATATATGATAAATCTTTGAAGTATTTACGTCTTAATATAGCCAGCAATCTATTATTCATTAATTTTGTTAAATATTTTTACTTCAGTAAGTTCAATTTCTAATATGGTGGTTTTAATTATTTCCCATAGGTCTGCTTTGCTCTCATATTGTTTGCCACATTCATATAATTTCATCTTTACAATTAACCATAGATTTTTGATTGGATTCAAATTGATTATGGCCATTTCATTATCTTCTCTCCTGTAAACCTTTTATGTTCAAAAAAGATTCACATGTAACCTGAGATATGTGAGAAGAAGCATTGTTGTGCATAAATACACACTTCACTTTAAAAGTGTGAGGCTAGAACTTGTACCAATCAAAAAAAGTTTTGTCCATGAAATCACAATAGGTAGCACTGTTCAGTTTAAATTCTGCATGAACTTTGAATGGTTCAACAATGGTTTAATCAACAATTCCATCTTATACCATCACACAGCCACCTCTTTGCTGCCCTTTTTTGGCCACAGGCACATTTGCATCAGATAAAATTATTAATTTATTAAATTTCAGAGGCCTTAGTTTAAAAATGCGTAATAACTTCAGACTGCAGTTTTTATAATAAATAAATTTATATAATAAATCCAATAAATTTAATAAACAAAGTTGAAACTACCTAAATTTTAACTCAAACTTTATTTTGATGTCTAAATTTATCATTTAAAAGTTTTCAAAGCGAATCTGAGTATTGCAGCTTACATAATTTTCATAATAACTTCAAACACACTTTTTATATTTTTATATATATATATAGGAAATTTTAAGGAATATATATATATATATATATATATATATATATATATATATATATATATATATATGAGAGATTAATTTAACTGTATATGTAGCAAGTTAACACAATTTTTTTTCAAAGTGGCAATAAAAAGTGCTTGAAAATAAATGGGTAATGTTTAAATTTCATGCCTGCAAAAAAAAAAACAATGTCAAAAAGATGATTATTCCCTTGACTCCACTATTATTGTATAGACTTTTGACTCCTACAGCAATGTCTATTTACCATATTATAAAAATCAAATACAATGTGATATTTATTATTTATCATTTTATAAATAACTGTGAAAAAAAGTTTTTGCTCAGTCCAATAAATAAATTGTATTTAATATCTTTGTTGTCAATTCTCAAGAATTAATAAAATGTATAAATCCACTTTCATATGTTTAGGTTTTATAAAAATACTAATCATCACTTTTTAAGACAACATTGCTTGGAGGAGTCCAAAATGTAAACAGTAATAGCAGTATCAAAAGAAAAACTCCCTTGACACAGCATTTTTTTTTTTAAAAAATGTTAAACATTGCCAT
>CAHIKZ030002135.1:22500-32500 GCA_903632075.3 Acanthosepion pharaonis | reverse complement strand
AATGCATAAGAAAAATGCTGCAAATTTTGCTTTTTTACTTTAACATTTACCAAGGAAATCTGGAATATACATTTTAACTTCACAAGTAAAAAAATTAATTTATGTTTTACCAATATAATTTTTCAAAATATAATGCAAATTAGAATTCAGAGTTAAAATTTTAAGCATATTTTCTATTAAAAATTTGTATAAAAGAAATATAGAAAAATATTTTAAAGAATTTTAAAGATTTTTATAAACTGATATACATTTCTTATAAAATCTGCCAAAATTTCCAATATTCAAAAAATACTTCAACATTTCACAAATTTCAATCTTTTTTTCTTTAAAAACAATTTTCTTCACTAACACTATGAGCAATTTCAAAACTGATTTCCAGAAGATTAAAAAAATAAACTTTTTCCTTATTAATTGTTTGATAATTCATCAAATAATTACAATAATATTTTTCTTTTTTGTGCCTTTGATTCAGAAATCAATATTCAATTTTAGTTTCAATTTCAAATTCTAATTTTAAAATAAATCCTTATAAATAAATTGAGAATAAAAACAGATATTTCATCTTGTTAATTATGCTCTGTGTTTTTAATGAATACCTGAAGAAAAGAAAAATATTAAAAGCAAAATGCTGTGGCATTTAATTACACAATTTATCTGCTATTTTCAGTTATAAGAAGATTATCTGAACACATATTCACATCCTTATTGTAATCAACCACCATCTTTTCACATTATTCTCATTCTTTTGTCATTTCCATCTGTCTGATATTGTTTTCCAAGATTTAAAAACAAAAATTATTTCCTTCAAACTGGCAACAAACTTTTGTTTTTAAAGAAAAAACTCTAGTAAAAGTTGCAGAATATGATATTTAAAGGTAACTGTAGAATTAACTGTCATTAAAATATAAAATACAAGTATATAGAATTAAATATATCATCTGTTCTTATTAAAATTACTTTTTATTATTATTATTGTTATTATAGACATTTTTATAAACTAAATAACAAAAAGCCAATGCTATTTTTAGATATTTTTTACTAAATTATGGTTTTGTTTCAATTTTCCTTCAGAAATGTTTGGAAAATCATTTTACATTTGACAAAATTAAAAAAATATATGTTTTTTTTTTATTTATTGAAACAGTATTTTAATTTAAAATATAATTTTATTAAAACTTTTTCCTGACATGCTAATTATACAAGATAGCTTCAAAATAATTGGCCAAAATTCTTATGAAATCTTAAAAATATAAAATTTGTACAGAAAACCTTTTAGAATTATATTCTTTAGGGGTTTACTTTGTACTTTAATCATCTTTAATATACATACATTATATATGTTACATGTATTGAGTTTTATTGTGTTACATACATTATATATATATTACATGTTTTGAGAAATAAAGTGTACAGACTTAAAGCAAACTCTCTCTCTTTTTTACATGCACTAATCTCCATCAGGATTAAAGAGATATAATTTATTTTTCAAATTGCCTGTCATAACTTTGTAACATTTTAGTTTACTGTTTCTGTTATTTTAAATGTTTCCCTTCCATAAAAATATTACTTTTAAAAGTTTTGATTTCTAAAAAATTGTCTCTCTACAAATTTAACACCAAACATAAAATATTCACATAAATTTCCTATAAAAATCTACCAATAAACCTAACAAAACTTGAATAAATATCTAAACTATTGATAAAAATAGTTAATAATAGTAAGTAAACTCTCCCTCCATTCTGTTATAAAAAAATAATGCAATGAACAAAATTTCATTTTAGATTTTTTCTTTTTCTTCATCCTTTCTTTCTTTTTTTATTATTTTTATTTGTTGTTCTGTTGTTGTTGTTATTGTTATTAATTGTCATAGTCACTGTATTTTTCTTGTGATTCTCAAAACATTCACATGTATCATTTCCGCCAACTTTATCATCATCATCATCATCATCATCATCATCAAATATTATTATAACAACATTATCATTACTACTTTTTAATACCATTGTCATCATTATTTCTATCATTAGATTCATTTATTTACATATCTGTTTATTAATTTGTGCTTAATGTTAAATTAGCTTAATTTTCTTTTTAATTTAATTTACTCACTTTCAAGTATTTTCTTTATATTTTCTTTGGTTTATATTATTTAAATATTTATTATCATCAAAGAATTAATTTGGACCAATGTCTCCATTTTTGTTGTTTTCACTAAAAAATTTCAATTATTTTGCTCTGTTAGTGTTTTGTGAAACATTCTAAACATTTTTAGCTTTGTAGCTGGACATCAAATCATTTATGCTGTTATTGTTCTAGGAAATAAATTAAGTAAAATTATAGTTAAATTAAAATTCAATTTGAAGTCTTTTAAAATCAACTGACACAAGATATGGCAAGAAGTACATATCAGAATAGTGTGATGAAAATCACAATGGTGGTAAAAGATAGTCAGGATTGATCCTTAAACATTAATTTCATTGATTAGGAAAGTAAAACTGACAAAACAACACAAAATATAGTCTCAGTTAAATTTTATAAAATAAAAAAACATATAGAGAATAAATGATGCATCCCAATAAAAGGAAACTTTGATCAAAATAATATTTCCTAGTCTTTTTTTTTTTAATCTTCTAAACTCAATGCAATTTATTCTGCCTCTTTTAATCAGTTGTGTCTCTCTTTTATTGAGTCTCTTTTTTTCCTCCCAGAAAGCAACCATTTTTGGCAGTTTTGTTTTGACAATAAATCTCTTTGTAGGTTTAATTTTTCTTTTTATTTGTATCGTTTCACTACTGAGTAGACTTTTTATTAACTGATGAAAGAATCTCTAATTAATATTCTTTGCTCAATAATTATCAATTAAAAATATCTTATAATCTATAATGAAATGATTACTATTAATAATACTCAGTAGGACTTTAATCAAACTTCATGCATACTGGAATTAAATAGAAATAGTTTAGTGATTTGAATTTAGATGAGAAAATGACAGAATGGCAAACATACAAGACAATTTGTAAAAAAACGTTTTTGTTTTTACAAACAGTATCATCAGAAAAACAGATTTTATTTCAACTTGCTCCTAGATGTTAAATTAATCAAATGAAATCACTAGAAATTAAAGATAAGAATAAGAAGTGATTTAAATTTATAGTAATCAGCAAGCTTTACATCAGAAGCAAGAGTTTAACAAATACAATTTAACAATGCCTCTAAAATATGTATCCCAGAATTCAAAAAAAAGAATATTCAAACATAAAAGGAACTTGAAATTATATTAATATCAACTGAATTTAAATTGATAAAATCTAATTTAAAAAACAATACAGTTGAGAAAAATACTCAAGCATTCATATAATTAGCTTGCTAAATGTGCATTTAGTTGAAATAAAATCCATTTTTCTAATGATGATGTTTGATGGCTGAAACATTTCAAAACAAAAGTTTTTTTCCAAATTATCTTTTACCAAATCGTTTACTCTATGCCCAACAATTGAGTTTATTGCTCTCTATTCACTCAAGTCACAATTTACAAACATTTCTACAGTTTTTATAAATCTAACAAGTAACAAGAGTCAGTCACTCATGATTGGAAATTAACGTGTAATCCTCAAATTAATCAACTTAAATCTAATTTTTTTCTAGGATGTTAAAAAATGTGGAGAAAATGCATTAATGGCTAAAGATAATTTTATCCAATGCATTGTTATATATTTAATTGTCTTTATTTCTTTATAGCAATATTAGTAATGAATTAAAATTCTTGTAACCCCAAATCACATCTCTCCTCACATCTACTCTCCTATACATTATCTATATATCCAATTATAGAGTAAATGTGGAGATAACAACTTGAAAGTTGCAATGAAAAAAACAAAAAATAAGATAAGAAAAATACTAGTCAGAAATTAATAGTAATGAAAATGCTTCATCTCAGACATTTAGAAAACTATATTATTTAAACACTCTTGCAATTATATCTACATTTAAGTTTCCCTTACAATAAAGTTTCAAAAACTATTTTTAATCAATCATGCTTATTATCTTCATCTTATTTTATTAAATACATTTTTCAATTTAACATCCTTCATTAGATTTTTTAAATTACTTATTTCAAAACTTTTATGTTCATAAGTGATTTTCACTTTAACTTAATTTGAAAACATTTTAACATAAATTTGCTTCTGTAGATATATAAAATTTGAAAAAGAAAATACATTTTTCTATTTATAGTAAATTTTTATGAGTGCAGTTTACATAGCATACATTAAAAGAATTAAATAAAGATGTCATAACTTCTTGCTTTCTCTGTATATATATATATATATATATATATATATATATATATATATATATATATATGACATTTGCCTTGTAAAAACCATCAGAGGACAAAACACATTGACTAAGATAATATTTCCTTCTGTGTGTGTGTATGTATATATATATATATATATATATATATATATACACACACACACACACAGAAAAATAATCAACACTGGATGCATCTTTCATATTTGGTCTGAAGATCACATTAATGCGTTCCTTTGATCACACTGTCTATATCTATTTATAAATGTTCTCTTGCCAATATTGTGTACTCCTCCCCTTTAAATATGTCACATTTTAGACTATATATAATAACCGAGGGAAATTATTTGTTTTGTGTATTACAATATTGTTAAATATTTTATCTAATTGTTATTCAAACAATTTTATGATGTTATAATTTTATGTTAATTAAAATTATTTCATGAAGATGCGAATTATAAAAATATTTTGACAGCCTTCTTTACATTTCTGAGGCTACAGTGGATATGAACAAAAATAAATATTAAGAAAAAAAACTATTATTGAGAAAAGAACTTTTGAACTAACCTACTTATGATAGACTGGTGATAATGACATGCAAAACTTCATGAATAAGGGCAATATATTAGGTGACAACTTAGCTAAAATTAATATAAATATGCAAGAAATATTTCTTTCTAATTTATACTCTTAATTAAAAATTCATTTTCTTCTTCTATTTTTAAATAATCTTGGAAAACTAAAATGGTTTTTATATTTTTAAAAAGATTTTTAAATTTAACCAGTTACATATGTTTTAGTACAAATATATAGATGTAGATAATTAGTAAACCTAATTTAGTTTCGTATAGAACTAAATGTGAAAAAGTGAGGGCTAAAAAGATGCTATTGCACCAATTTTCCTGTTTTGAAAACATTTTAAATCCTGGCTTTTACTTATGTTTGAGTACACTTTAAGACTGGTGCTGGGAAATATACAGCAAACACATATATAAAGCAACTATGACTATACATCATTATAAATATAAATGAATATATACATATACACATATCTGCACGCATGTATTAATTATGATGGCTAGAGTGGACTATTTGTATGCATATGTATATATACAAACACATATGTACATGAGGTAGGTACTGAAAAGTTTTCAACCTTACCAAAAAGAATGACCTCAAGTCATGAATCCTACATGCTATTCTACATATTCCACCCACAGTTTAACTTACTTGGCAGATCCTTTCCAAAGTTTAATTTATAAATCCCTATAAAATTTTGATAACTGATTATTGAAATACTGATTTTTGCAAGTAAATATGGTTAAGAACTTTTCAGAACCCCCTTTAATGTGTTTATAAACTTTGCTCTAGTAATCTGATAATTAAAATATATTAAATTATCAAGGCAATAAAATTTTCTTAATCTTTCTTTTCCATTTAAGATAATCTTTTAACAGCCACATGACAAAACAAAAGTAACAATCAAAAAAAAAATACATATGTATTTTCTTAAATAAATTTTAATGTTGTTTTTTAAATAAATTTACCCTGACAAATGGCAATATTGTCATAATGTCATTTCTTTTTAAACAAAATTACAGGTATGCAACAGTCAATGGGGATTGGTTCAAGTCATAGTGGCCAGAACTCTTCAGGTATGAAATACCAAGACCAGCCTGGTGGGGACACCTTCTCTGATTTTGTCTCCCTTGTGTGCCAGGAGGCACAAAACTCACAAAATCAGGTAAGAATATTTTCTCTGCAGTTCCTAAAGTTATACAAAAGTTTTGTAAATTGTATGAAAGTAGCTTTTGGTATCCTCTCTATAAGCAACATTATGATTTTATCTTAGAATATTATTATTTTTAACATGGAATGTAAATCTGCACTTGTGCAGAGAGTTTTCCCCTATCTAACAATCTTAGATAAGTTCTTGTCATCATTCCACAAGTTTACAAGAAAATGTTCATCATGATTTGATTACTGTTTTAGCTGATGAAGCCTGGAGAATATATCAGCCAAAACTTCATCATAAAATCAGTGAAGATGAAAACTAGACAAAAAGAATTTTACAATTATCTTCCATGGTTACTATTTACTTAGTTTGATTTGGTAACTCAATTCATAGCAATATTGACTTGAATAACCATTGCTCTATGTTATTCATTAACAATAATCCAAAATTCACAGGAAATATTTTATTCATTATCTTTTTGTCTTTAGAAACAATCAGCTTATCTGAAGATGATTATAAAAACATTGACAAAAAAAAAAAAACAAGAATTTTAAAAAAGAGCAATTAAGATAACTGTGCATTAATATTACTATGGAGAGAAAAGTAAAATGACAACGATAAATACAAAACAAATGTAAAGCTCAATTTTTTAATTTGAAATTATTAAAAAACACAAATTCTTGGAAGTTCATAAAACTCACTCAAATACAAAAGTTTTGCATTTATTATATAACATATAAGTATTTTGTATTGGTAATTCAATAAAAAATATTTGTTTCCCCAGGGACGCTTCTAAATTGGTTATATTTTTTCTAGTATTTTTACATTCAAGGAGTTTACGTTTAAGCAGTTTTTTGTTCTGTTTTTAATTTCTTTTATTCCTTGTTGCTGGCTTAGAAATTAATTTCCTTCCTTTCAGTCAAATAGATTTAAATGCTTAAATGCTTTTATCCCCCCTGTTTCCACTCATTACCTTCAAGCTACTTCACTCACATGCCCAAAGCCAATGATAGTTCAGGGCTTGTATCTCTATTTATAGAAGTAGAGACACAAGTCAAAAATCCATACAAAACCTGTTGGTAAAACAAACCAGAATCAAACAGATGCAGCCATTGCAAAAACAAGTGAGTAGACCTTGGAATATCTTCAATTAAATTCTGTCTGCCAATTCCATTTGTAGACCTCAAGAAAGATATTGCAAAAGACATTGACTCACTTTGCGATTAGTTGATGACTCTAGAGCAAATGAGAGTCAGACCCATTTCCTTGTTTGCTCGCTTGAATGATCAGCTGAAACGTATAAATCCCTTCCGCTTGTCGTCCTCACTCTCCAATACGCTGGTCTTTCATACTAAAAACTGAACAGGTTATTCATCTTGCATCTTACAATGGTCGGCTTTGTCTTAACAATGTCCCGGTTATGGTTAAGCCATAACTCAAAATTGAAATCAGTACACCTCAAGGAGAAAAAGAGAGGATGTATTAGACATGTTTAATGTTATTAATGGATGTACAGTTATAAATTCGGCTGAGAGGTTTTTAGATGGGAATGGATCTGTGATCCAATAAATAAAGGATGTTGGCCCAGGATACTAGATAAATACTGGGACTTATCAAATATACAGAATAGCAAACATTTATTCACACCTACCCTTCTCAGTTAGTTCTTTGAAGAACTCCAGTTCATAAAATACTTATTAATATTTCAAAAGGAAAGTGGCATCATCATTTGTGTCTATAGACATTTATGGCTCAATATATGTTGTAGGCATCATATAGGAGTCATACTACAAGAGAGATTAATCTTTCAAATGTTGAAATATAACATGTTGACCGAGATTGAAACAACTGACAAGTGAGAAAGTGTCAAAGTTTTATGTAGTGCCAAGAATGAAAAAGAGTAAATACACATCTCACATTATTAGCCACTTTTAATTTTCCTAGAATTTTTAAAGACTAATGAAAGGATTCATGGAAATATTTTCACTATTAGTATACAGGATATTTCCCATAATGTATAAATTATAATAGACTGCATGTCACACTTCCAACATGGCAACTGTTTTATGAATTTTACAAGATTTTCCAAGTTTCACTTTTTTAGCTTGTTTACTGAAACTCCAAGAAGCATTCTGTTGAAATTAAAACTTATAATTTGGAAACATAAACAAAATTTACAAAGAGAAATGCTTTGAAAAGAAAATTGTAAGCCATGTAATTGATGAAGCAAAGAACATTTGAAAAAAAAACATTATTTGTATATTTTCTTGCTCATAGATGCCTTTTAAAGATAACTGTGATCAGTCTTATATATTTTTCCACTTGATTTACAACTTGATACTCTTGTGTTTTTCAATATCTAAAACTTCCATAGATAGACAAAGATGGATTTTTATAACTTTTCTCTTGATCTAGAACATGGTTTGGCAGGATAAAATCCTCAATTTGTCCTTGTCAGAGTCATCAACAAATTTCTTCACATTTTGGTGGTATCTGGTGATCATTTTTGCAAGTTCCAGTATTGTTTTACTGTTTACAAGCTTTGAACTTATTAAACATTTATCTTTAAAACCCATTTTAAAACTTCAAACTCAAAACATGGTTATTAATTTCAGATTTTAAAATTCAGAATATTTTATACAAATGGCTACTATTTGCTTTACATCTGTGCAAAATGAATAGATTTTCTTACTAGCTGCACAGATAGTTGCCATCATTCAATAGATAAATCTTTTTTGATTCCAATAAGTACTTATTTTATATACTGATAAAATCTGTAATGGCTAATAATGAAAGATATGGTATAATAAAATATGAAGTGGTTAATGAGAGACACAGTGTTATAAAAGATTCTCACAAATAACAATTGCTAGCTTTCAAAAGTACTAGACTGACTGCAAAGGATTTGGGCTTTTTTTTTTTTGCAATAGTTTAGAAACAGCTGAGTTAAGAAAAGTCAAAATGAATCCAGTGGAAATGTGAAATGAGATCCAAGATGATTTCAGAGCTTTTGTTACACTTGTTATTAAAAGAACAGCTCATGAATCATTTAAAATCCTGTGTCACAGGGATTCTTTGCTGAATTTTACTCATGAACACTTATGGAAGCCTAATAATTTCTGAAAGAATCTTCTTGGGTTTGACAAAATAACAATTGAACTTTTTAGTCACTACCTAGCTCATCATATATGGAGAAAAGATGGATATGGTTTTAATAGAAAAACACCACCTCTACATTTAAGTAGAGGTGAAGGTCTAAGTGTTTGTGTGTGTTTCTATTTCAATGGTACAAGAGTGCCTTTCATGACAGAAAAACCCATGAATGGATTTATGCATTTCAGTATTTTGGAAGCTAATCTTTTCCCTTCAATGCAACAAGTGTAGAATGAAAAGTGGTGTATCTTTCAACATAGCAACTTAAAGTATACAGCTTGTATGTAACTTGCAAATGTTCTGTTCAGAATAATATAGATGTGCTTCAAAGGTAGAGTTAATCTCTAGAATTGAATCTAATTGAAAATTTATAGTGAAGCTTGAAAGATCAAATTCATCAGCGGAACCCCAGAAACATTAATGATTTGAAGGTTGTTTGCAAGGTAAAGTGGACAAACATTTCAAAAGAATGTTCTAAAGGTCTTGTAAAGAGTTACAAAAAACATGAGCAGTAATTACAAACAAGTACTATGTAACTAAGTATTAAAATATGAAATTAATATGTCTGGATATTTTTCCTTTGTAATTATTCTTTGTATTTTATTCTGCATTATATGTTGGAAATATGTAACTTTTCTTAATAATTGTTACTTTTACATCAAAATACATCATCTATAAAAAATGTACAGTAAATGTAAGCATCAGAAGTATTTTAAATATATATTGTCAAAATTCTTCAGAGAGAAGTTGAAATTTCTAAGACATATAATAAGGAATTTCTATGACATATAAGTTTTA
>CAHIKZ030002135.1:0-17500 GCA_903632075.3 Acanthosepion pharaonis | reverse complement strand
GACTTTATTTAAAAGTAAAATGTTTATTTTTTTTTATGACCTCCAGCTAAATTACCTCTCTAAAATCTAATAGGTAAAATATTACAAACATACCTAATGATAAATGGATATGTTTGTCATTTTTATAATCAAATACCATTCTTGTTCTCTTTCATTAGATACATTTCTTGAGCCTTTTTCTTCGGGATTCACAAGGTATTTTCAAATACATGCACTCACACATTTTCATATATTAAATTGGTGGATAGAATTCTCAGGATTTTGTAGAAATTGTTCTCTTTGCTTTCAAGATGGCAACCAGGGTAGATCCTTCTTTCAGGCTGTAGTCTGTAATGTAGTTATGGATTTATAGTCAGTTTGTCAATATTCTGTTTGCTTTGCCATAGGGAATTGCTTCCTGGTCACTGTTCACACCAAAGATCAATATACTCATTCCCAAGCAGAGTTTATTGTTATTGAATCTACAAATTGAGCAATACACAAAACATACTTAAGGGGAACGCCTCTACCAACCAACCTTTGCCCAATTTATCTGCCTCTTCCTTCTCCTCCTTTTTCTCTTACTCCCTCCCAAAATTAGGGTTATGGGTAGGAACAGCATAAACATTAGAAAATTTATATCTTATTTGAAACAGACGGCAAAAATGGAATCATAGTAGACCTATGAATAGAAGAAAATATTGTGGAAGAGGGAAAAAAATGGTGTAATTATTCATCATCATCTTTCTTCATTTTGTGCTTCTCTCTTCATTGGTTTAACCTTTTCCATGATTCATATTGGATTTTGTAAGCAGGTTCTTAAGTTGCCTAGTGAGAAACAAAGTCCTTGAGAATAGTTTCAAGATAAATTTGGGAGCCACGACTCAACACAGATTCTCAAGGAAAACTGATTAAGTTTTATTGTAAATAAGTCTGAGTGAATAACATTTTACTTTATATTTTGCCTTGTAATTTTAAAATCTTTTCTACCTTTTGGCCATACACAATAAATTTAGTTTTATAAAAAGAATTTATGTCTTTTATTATCAACAGTTAATTTTCAATCTTTAAAACGTACTGCATCTAATTGACAAAGAAAATAGCACAAATATTAGTTAAAAATTTGAAATTTCTCATAACAAAGAATAAATAAATAATCACACAAAAACACGGCTGGGGGAAAGGATTATTGCAATTAAAACACATCTTTTTATTCTGAAATTTCAAGTCATTTGAGTTGAGGAAACATCTTGTTCATTTTTTTGCTTCTTTCTTCATTCATAGACTGAGGCATTTATTTGATAAACATCACACGTCCAACCTCATCACATCCTCCCTCACACCATGAAAAACTTGTCTTGGGTCTCTCCAGACCACCCACAAAAATTGTATGCCTTCAAGCCAAAGGTTAATCCTACCACATGATTATAAAAAATTTATAATTTAAATTTTAAAACAAAACTTAGATAAAATCAGTAAATTTTGAAACCCAAATCTAAGATCTTCTTCCTCCTCCTTCTCCATCACTATCACCAGTCTTCATCTCAAACATTTTTCTTCTTCTTCTTCTTTGATAATTTTCTCTTGTTCAGCGATGGGAATCTTGTGGCCTCTTCCTTTTGCCACCAAGTCAGAGAGTCGCCAAAATAAGATAGTTCCCTTTGAGCAGGATTACTGCTGGCAAATTGCCCAAATTCTCCAAAATCACCTTCCCCTAAAATTCTTGCCAAGCCCAATATACTTAAGATTTGTCAAGATTATTAATAACAATAGAAAGAAAGATCCAAACATATGTTTATAATAGGTGACAAATTTAATTTTTTTTATTTTGCTTTCTCTCTTTTCATGACTCTCAAAAGTCAGGTCATAACTATTGTGAATCATCCATTGACCTTTCTAGGGATCTCCCAAGGGCTTGAAATTGTCATGACATTCATCATGTGGTATTCCAGATGTTATTCAACATATTGATATTTATGTTAGTCTGGTAGATATTTTCTCTTGTGTAGAGTCTGACTTGCAAGTATTAAATACAATAAGCTTTCTTTCCTCATTACTTTTCCCTAAAATTACAGCTGTCTTTTGATGATTGTTATCAACAGGTTTCTTTTTAGTTCTTATTCTCCTTAGAAGTATGGTATTCTCATCATTCATTGGTTGAATGGCATTTCAGTTGTTTCAGGTTATATTTTTTTTTGTTTGTGATACAACTGTCCAGCATTCACTGTTATATAGGACAACAACTTTTTATCAAAAATCTCTGAAAAATGTTTACACAATGCATAAATCATATACAAAATTGTGTTAGAGGTTTGCTTCATGAATGAGATAGTTGTGCAATAGGCACTTGCATCAGCAATTAGTGTTCAAGATCAGATAAAAGATTTAAAGTGCTGTTTTCAAGGCAGGCAAACCTTCCCCAATTAGAAATTTGGTGCAACACAATCTTTCTACTCTTATGCCAAATATGTATATTAAGCAAGCCAAGCTTAGTAAACATACAAAGTTCCGTATTTTTTTTACAATGTTCACCTTGTACCAGGCCCAAGAGCCACTCTAGGTAGAGGGATACAGAGTAAGAGGAATAGTTTATGGGGATATGTTTGGAAGATAATGGTCGACCCTAGATTTTGAACAGGTTAAGTTTGTAGTAATCGGTACCACAAAGCAGTGGTTTATGGAAAGAAGCTGCTCAAGTGGAACTCATACCTCACCAATGAAATATAAAGGGAATGAGGGTGGTTTGCTACAAGTTGATGTCAACAGGCATTTTACAGAAGCACGCTCACATACACACACCTATAAGTACTGAAGCAGATATACCGATAGATAATTATAACAATCTCTGCACTTGATCTTTTATAGCTTAGATAGAGTTAATGAGCCCACAACTCAGTAGATCTCTCTCTATCAAGGAGATAACAATTGATCCTTTTCATAATCAACAATCATTAATGACAATTAAATGGATGTATTAAAATCATCACAGGAATAGTTGTCATCTTCATCAATGGCTTCTGATTTGGTTCACTCTTTTGCTCACTCTTGATCAAGGTCAACAATAATAAATTGCTCAGTCAGGTTAACAACAATAAATACTATTTTGTTAACTAATGATGATGAGTAGAAATTAAGAAATTATGCTAAAATGTTCTTTCAAAAGAACAAGTGACATTTAATGAACTAATCTCAAAGCTTCTCAAGTGAGCATCATCACTAAAACATGAAATTTTAATAAGTACGCTATTCTTTTACAAATGGTAACATCTTAAAGATTGTATGTGTCATTTTACAAATAATAATAAGATCTGTCCTGAAATAATTCAGCCATTTAATAGTAGCAAAAAGGGTACCTACCCTAGGGTGAATGTATTTTAGTCCCCTTCAAATGCTACCCTTTCAACATTTTACATGTTTCCCAGCATCTCTTCTTTTCAAAGTCCTCTTTTGGAATTACCATGTGTTGCCTCATTATTATTCTCCTTAATCTCATCCATGTTGTTTCAACAGAGATTTTATTTTTGAAGAAGAAAAACCCAGAAGACACAAAAGCCAAATCAGGCTCTCAGATCTGAGTGACATAATGTTTTACAAAAGATCTCTTCATCTACTCATTGTAGGTAATGTAGGCTCTTCAGATTGAAATCTTTATATCCTCTTTTAGTTTTGTATGCTAAGCTTAGTAAATATCAAGGGAAATTAATTAATTTCAATTTTTATTAATTTCATCCTCAGGCATTTATGTCATTATATACTATTTTAAAAATATTTATATGCCAGAGGTATTTAAAAACATTGGGTTTTAATATAAATGATTTAAGGGTTCCAGCTTTACATGTGTGAACAAGCAGCATTGATTTTGTTCCTGTCAAGTTTGACTATAGAAATAATAGGTGCTACTGCCTGGACTGGGTAAATTGTTTTTCCTAAAAACTCACCATTTCTGTTCTTTATCAAAAACTGCAGCATACCATTTATGAAACATTTAATTGAGATCTTCTGGTATGGCACAATCTTAACATATAAGATAAAAATATAAAAAGTTGTCATAAGATAATTTTTTTTCCTAAATTCATGCTACTCAGCTAAAAAAATAGTACAATCAAGTGAAATAAAAATAGAAGAAAGATTTTAAAACTAAGAATAAAATAAGTGTAATAGTGAAAATACTTCATGTTAGAATATCAAAATCATTTGAGAGTTATCTATTTCTTATATATATATATATATATATATATATATATACACACACATAAGAAACACAAGCATATTGGATGCACTCAGAGTATTGAGTATACATCATATGTATCAATTCTAAAATTTCCTACAATATAAAAAATGTATGATTCATAAATCACAATGTCCATAGAGTGTGTGGTGGTTATCAATATGGAAAGTGGGATTGGTATGCCAAGGCTGTTGCATTTACTTTTGCACAAATAACATTGGCAAAACATATGAATCCATCTCTTCTTCTTCCAGCTAAGAGTTAATAGCAAAGCAGATTGGGCTCTCTGGCCTTGGTTGGCAACCAGTCTACAAGAAAGAAAACTCTGCATCAGGCTAACAACTACACCTTATATAAAACTACTTGCTACAGAAATCAGAGTAGCAATGGTGGGACTGTGGCCCTATACTCCCCAGTATGTAGAATGCAGGATAATTCTTTTGGGTAGATTTTAAAAAGACAGTATCTTATATTCTACAAAATATGGTGTGAGCAAACAAAAGAACAGTCAGTGTAAAATTGATCTTTGTCAGGCTGTGTCACCAGGACATCTGACTTCTATGATCCTAATCCCTACTGAGAAAATCTTGTCAGTAAAAGTGTGTATATATGCATATGTTTATAAGAATATAACAGATTTCTAACTAGTCAAAATGAGAGAGATTGCTCAACATTAATGTCTGTTTTACTGTAGCAAAGAAGAAAATAACAACTTACCTGCTAAACAAAATACCCATGTGTCACATGTAGTATCTGCCAAAAACAGCAACTAAACCCAGACTGTGTTTCCAGCACTCTTTCACATAGAGCCTAACAAATTGTGCAATTTCTTTCTTTTCTTTTTTGACCACTTGTGGGAATTATATATTGAGTGTAAAATGCTCTTGTTTTTTTGCTTTTTGAGAGATGGAAGAGCATATTTCTTGTCTGCAACCTGGTAGCTCATTTCAAGGATTGTTTGAACTTTGGAATTTAAAAATTGCAAATATCTTTCTGATCACAATTACATTTGCGAACTTGCCTATTTATATTGTTTACTGGCTAATCAGTAATACTTAGAATCAATTATGGAGACAACAGTCAAGATGTGTAGATATTATTTAACTGACAAGTTAACAATCTGAATTAACACTTTTATATAAATATGCACTTTTATTTACAAGATGTTCTCAGTAGATGTAATGGCGAGAGAACTTAGATGTCCCAGTGACATCAGCCTGGCAAAGGCCAGTATTTCATTGACCATTCTTTTGTTTGCTTCTACTGGGTTCACATGGACAGTTACTACTGGGGTGATTTAATTACAACTCCCTGACATCTGTGTAAGCAGGGCTTTTACTCTAGTCTTTGGCACTCATATTAATCACCTCATATTCTACAGCTCATTTTACACTTGTGTTACTCTTTCTTTCCAACTTTCAATCTTTTTTTCTTTCTCATCTTCTTTATCTGTCACTTTTGGCTCTACTTTACACTGTCTCTTTTGGTTTAACTCTATTACTTTCTATCTCACTCTCATTTCCCTTTCCACTCTCCCTCTTTCATTTTCCTTTTCTCTCTCTCTCATCTTATTTTCCTTTTCTCTCTCTCTCTCTCTCTCCTCTCATTTTCCTTTTCTCTCTCTCTCCTCTTATTTTACTTTTTTTCTCTCTATCATTTTCTTTTTTTTCTCTCTCTCTCTCTATCTCTCTCTTTTCTTTTTCTATCATATTTTCCATAACTTGTTATAATTCTTTAACTTTCTATCTTTTCCCTCTCACTTTCACTTTCTCACTCTCTCCTTGGAGATTTCTATTTTCCTCAATAAATTTTTATTATCTCCCCAAAAATGTAACAATCTAAAAATATTTTCCAGCTTTAAATAACCTGCAAAAGGTTGATAAGCCATAAAATACCAAATCAATTAATCAAAATTCTATTTCTCTTAGTTCATTCTTTGCCTCTTTTTTTTTTATACTGGTTCTCACTGAAGTTGAGCAACATCAAGCCTAGTCAGTACCTAGATGGATGATTGCTTGGAAATGTCAGGTTCTGTAAGCTATGGATGTCTGGGTGGTGTATAGACAACAGCATGGAATTGGAAATCATAGAGCTGAATTTCAATTCCAGTCAGGTTCATTATGCTCACTCACTGGAAAAGGTTGATAAGCTGTAAAAACAAATCAATAAATAAAAAAAAGCCTCTTTCTTTTTCTCCCACTCTTTATTACTTTTTCTCTTTTCATATTTCTTTTTGCCTCAATCTTTCTTTCTCTTTTACTTTCCTTTTTGCATATCTCTCTGTTTTCCTTTACTTTTTCTTTTTATCACTCTCTATTCTGCAACTTCTGTCTCTTTCAGTTCTTTTTCCATCTCTCTCTCTCTCTTCCTCATATCTTGCTTTCATAGTTTCTTAATTTTTTTCTCTCTATTTATGTCCTTTTACCCTTCTTCTCTTTATTTTTATTCTCTCTCTCTCTCTCTTTTTCTTAGTTTTCCCCTACACTGAAATGTTATTCTCTACCTCTCTCACTTTTGTTCCTCCCTAGATCCACTTTAACATTTTCCTTCCTTATTCTCCTCCCTAGCTTTCCCCTCTCTTTTTCTACAATTTTCCCAATACTCTTTATAATAGCAAATTACAACAATCAGAAATTTTACAACTGCAATGCACCAATGTACAGTGCATCAGTGTTCATGGCCCAATGTGCAAAGATATATAGACAGACAAATCAACAGACAGACAGATTCAAGTTAATCAGGGCAAAATGATAGGGAATTACAAACAACTGATGTTCCCAGTGTCTTAACACTGACTGGGACAACCAATTGAACATTACTAATAACTGAAAAACACTATATTCAAATGCTTCATTTCTAGATGACATTTTTGTCTTTATTTTAGTCTGTAATTTTTTCAGAAAATTTTTTATGTAAAGCTTTTTAGCATATTTCCATAGAGAAGAGTAAATTTTTATGATTTTATACAAATGTAAGAAATGGGTGCTGAAAGTTTCACAGCCTAACAAAGAAACCATTCAACAAAATCTGATTGATCATTTCATCAGATTTTTAAAAGTAGATCAGGCCAAGAACTTTTCAGTACCTCCTTATATATATATATATATATATATATATATATATATATATATAAAAGTTTAAAATATTATTGATATTACTTAACCAAACATGTTTGAGAAAATTATTGCTACTAAAATACATCTTATTTATTTTTACACACACGCACACACACATATATAGAGATACAGGTATGACACAAAACAATATAGATATATACACATATACTTGCACATACATAAATATTTCTTTCTCAGGTGTTATAAAACAGTAAGACTGTATCCAGCACCTGAAGATTGCAAGTCTGCATGAAACTTCGAATTGTGCTATCAATGTTGGATATTATGTCTATTCACTAATAACAAGGAATGAGATTATTTTGAAAAATAATTATTTCTTGTGTAAGACAAATGCCTTTTTCATCATTAGACTATAGATTTAGTGATACACAAATCAGTTTTTGAAATGAGAAGATTATTGTGGTGATTTAATCCTGAGAAATTAGATATTTTTCATCACTGCAATAATTTTCATGCTAATATTATTACTGGCCACCATTTCTGGTCACTCTCTATTACTGTCTTATTTTTGGACTCAAATGATAATCTATTTTGTTACAATGTTTCTCTGTTTCATTGAAAATTGTCTCATTGCTATCAAAACAAGTACAATTGTCATTTCTATGATAATTATTAAAGAGTATTTCAAGTATTATTTGACTTGCATGAAGTGTAAACACAAGACATTACTGCAACCAGCCTATAATACTTACCATTTATTATTACTATAAATATTATATTTAGCTGATACATGTTTGAATAGACTTCATTTTTTTTAAACAGTGTAATTGTCATCTTCTAGCCTGGGTTTTTGAGAGTCTTTTAATAACAAAAGTGTGCCCTTTGGCTGGGTTCAAACATGTGTGTCAGTAGACATCAATTATACTGTTTTTATTTTTAATTGTCTACCCAAACAAGTTCTATCCCCTAAATATAACATTTATAGTAATAAGAAACAATGTCAGATTATAAACAAAACTCCATTAATCCCAAATAAATTACAAATGTGTATGTGTGTGTATAATGTTCTATATTAGGTTATCTTTCATACGTGTCTTTAGCGGGGAGACAGAATAAATACCTAGATATCTTTTAATGATCTAAGCTTGTATGAAAGTTTTTGATTACTCTTGTTTATGTTTTTTTTTACATTGCATTTTAATGATGGTCATCCAATTCTGAGCCTTTTTTCAAGAGACAAATCACCACCTTTAAAATGCATAAACTAATTTTGGGTATACCATCAGATATTTCAATTCCTTCCACTTTCTGGATTCTATGAGCAGATTTGAGGCTTACTTTAAATAGTGCCATAAAATTAGCAGAATCTCAACTCTTGTAGCTGCCATTACGAAAGATACAGTTAAACAGTATTAATACAATATATATTGTGGAGTCATAGATAGGCTTTTGATGTGTATATAAAATGAGATTTGGACTGTATAAAATGAAAATATTTTAATATATCTTAATATAATGAAATACTCAAATTTAAAGTAAGAACATATGAACCATATATAATTTGATCCATAGACTTTAGATATGTACATGAAATACTATAGCTATTTTACTTTGGAAATATTTTTTAATTGCAGAGTTTAAATTTTTCAATCAGCAGAAATCAATAATGGAGTATTTGCTATTAATTTTTAATAACAAAACTTAAAATCTACTTTTAATATGCAAAAGTAATTTTTATTTTTACTACTAAATTTATACTGTTTTTTTTTGGGGGGGGTGCAATTAAAACCAGCATGAAAACTTTAAAGAAGGTACTTAAATTATTGTAATATAGTTTAAAACTTTTATAAGAAATATGTCCATAATGAATGCTACAATTTGTAATGTTTGGTGCAGCTACTTAGTTGAGATGAACAATCTAAAAATATATATTATTTTATATTGATATATGTTTGGGTAATGTATGCAAAATATGGGAGATATATCAGGAGTACTCTCTTAGATATCAACAAATATATAATATGCTACAAAGCTTACATAAATATGAACAGAAAGGGATATATAGAAGCTAAGAAAAAACAGACATTGTCTGGACTTCCTTGTAAGAAAAAAAGACAATAAAAAGAAAACCTATATTCATTAGTATCACCTTACAAGTTAATTTCTTATTCATGAATCTTTATTGAATTATAAAAATGACTTCCTTTCTAGGTGATGTTACAGCTGTTAGCCTCTCTTTTCTGAAGGGATTTTCAATCACACCTCACTTAATTACTAAATATCTGTATGCAGGTGTATAGGTTTAAGGGATGGAAGACGATACTTACAACAACAGGCATTCTCCAAGATCATTCATAATTAAAACGTAAAATATTGTATATACCTGCAAAGACTTATTAGTCATATTCACAGTCATAAAACCTTGTTTATATATTCATGCATATAAGATCCATTGGGGATATGGATTGGATTTTGTGTTGGGTTGGCAACTGAATGATGGCCAGAAGTAATGGTGCAACACGTCCATTAGTCCAGACAAAAATTTCCATGAATGCCACAACACAGAAGCATGAATACTCAACTTGGTTTAAGATTTTTATCTTGTTTTGCTTCGGCATAATTCCAAAAATGGCTGATAAGTGAGATGCAAGTATTGTTAGTGTCAAGCTCATAAACACCTGTTTGTCTCAACTTATGCAAGAAAAAGATTGACAACAATCACAGTGTAACTGAACTATATGACATGATTGATATTGCTCTATCAAGGAGTATGTATTGTTGAATACTGTCAATTTGCAAATCTCACAAGTGATTGAAAATGATTTTAGTTCTCTAGAAATGTGGCCTTGTACCAGTATTGGCTAAATCCATCAAATATTTATTGGTTTCCCAATTTTAAAAAGAAACTAATGTTTGATTTTAATTTTATGTCAACAACAATTTTAAATAAGCAAGTATTATGATAAGTGTGAAAGATTAAAAAGCCTGAATAGAATCAAATCCTGGTTAATCAAATTTTATTCAATTATTATTTAACAAAATCATTTATCTAGTTAGACTTTAGAAACATATGTTAGAAATTTTATATTTAAAATATTTCCAGAAATGTTTCTTTTTTCAAATATTAATCAAGAATAAAATTTAACACTTTTAGCATTATTAAATGTTATATAAAGTTAATACAGAATAAGAAATAATGCACTTTTTAGCATCCCTCTAGAGGTTTATATTTTATGAGATTGATTCATAAATTCCCAGTGACTTTTTTGCTCAATGAAATCTTAAAAGTGTACTCAACTCCCTATTGTGTGTGCATGTGTGTGTGTATACTCTTTAAGAAAAGAATAATTTTATTTTAGCCAAAAATTATGACTGAATAAAAAAAAAATTCATTTAACATTGTTTATTATTCATGTTTAATCTGGGAAATGTGCAGATTAAACTAGAAAAGATATTGCAGAAAGTTAAAGTAACAATACCATAGCTACAAACAGCTTTATGCTTGGAAATAGGAGGGGGTTCAAGGAAAAGAACAATTTCAAAGACTTCAGAACTGGAAAATTAGGGAAACTTTTGAAGAAAGATACAACACAAAGAACATGGATTTGCAGAAACAGAAGTGAATCAATCAACTATAGTATGTTGTTTGCAAACCTGATTAATAATTTGGAGGCTATGAAAACGGGTTTCATATGCCCATCAATCAGTTCATAAACACTTGTTTTCTCTACTTGTTCAACACAGAAAAATGCAATTTGGGGATAATTTAGCCATTCATGATGTAAAATGAATTTATAAAATGAAAAAAAATTGTCTATAATCAGGACAGTCATTTAACACTGAACCTAAGCAAAGTCTAGAAGGAAAAAATTCACTGTATATAATTTAGGGATTTTTGTTTTATTACAAATTTTTGAAATCTGTATAAACTGTTATTATGCAATGCTACTGTGAATGACAGGCTGTTTTAAATGATACTGGACCAGAAGAAAAAAAAACTTTATTTGGAAATCAATTAGTGATTTTATTGTATAACAAAGCTTGTTCTTCTCTTTCAACTGTAACACATCAAATGATCTTGGATTTGGTATGGAAACTTCTTCTACATATTGTGTATTTTTTAAACCTGTCATCATTGAACTAACACTTATTTTGCTCCAGGCAGCAATTCTTGTCTGGTCTGCAGTTCTGATTAATTCAAGATATTGACAAATCCATCAAAGAATTCCTTGAACCAAAACTGGAATCATTTTTCTGTGATGGAATATACAATTTATTTGAAATATAAGATAATACAAAATCATGAGAAACATTTTTATTATTGAATAATGATGATGTGAATTTATGTAAATAAGATTTTGTCAAAAAATGTTGGCAATTTTACTATCAACCAAATATTTTAATACTATGTATGACTCAATATATTTTTTTTAAAATGTCAAGTTTGCATTGTATACACAAGAGCATCAAGGGAAATTATTTTACACTCTTAGAAAAATTATCACTCTCAACAAAGTTGTTAAATTTTTAATGATCAATATGAAAAAAAAGGAAATTTTAAACAATTTTAAGTTTTGTGTATAAATCAGTATGCCCATAAGAAACATATAAAAGTGGGTCTATGCAAGGATTTGCAAGTGTGTATTTCTCTTTAAAGATTCTATCAGAAGTTTAACTCTATAATGATGCAACTTTCCTGTTAATATTAATTTTTTTAACTTTCAAATTGCATATTAACTTTGGTAATGAAAATTAATTTCATAAAATTTTCAAAAAAATAGTGTAAATTTCTTAGAAAAATAGCATTAAACTATCAAGAAATAAAGTCCTCAAAATACAAATCAATGGAGGGACATGATGAAATGCTCTCTTCATAGTTTAAAGATAAATATACTGCACATAATTTACTAAAAGTTGAGCACATGAAAATTCCATGTTCTTACATGTAATTGAAAAATAGATTGCAAAATAATTCACATTATTTTAACAGCCCCTAAAATTAAATCTTGCTGCTTATTAGAAGCTGGTTTCTTCATTTACATGTTTCTCTAACCCCAAGGAGATGAGTGATCATGGTTCTCCATGTCTTTCTGTATTTTGATGCTCTTAACAATATTTTCTCTTTTATGACTCCATCCTTTGTCTTTTTGGTACTTATTCCTGTATCCATTTGATCAAGATTATCAACCAGGTGATACACTGCTTTCCTTTGCTTCTCTTGCCTTTCATATACTCACTGATTGTTAAATTCTCCAAGATTTATTTCCTTATTATGTCTACCAAAAATTTCAGCTATCTTTTTCTTAGCAGTAGTTTCTTTGTAGTTTCTATTCTTTTTAAAGATTTCTTCTTCTCAAAATTCATTGCTAGAACCACATTTAAGTTTTGTCTTCATTTGTGATTAAATTATCCAATATTCACTGACATAGGCATTATGGGACAGTTCAACACTCATTTATTTGTTTCTAATATTTTCAATCCCTTAATACCTTGCTTACTTTTTGAAAAGCATCTTTTTCTATTTCTATCTGCCTTTAGATTTTTATATCACATTTCTTTTTCCCTTATCCACTACCCAAATAACTGAATTTCTGCACCTGGTTGATTTTGATGTCCTCAATGTAAAACTCATAATTTGGGCTATCCCTTTTGCTCATAACTTACTTAATTTCTTGCAGTTAATGTTTAATCATTTCTTCTTGTTTTCTTCAACTATCATATGTGATAATTCTTTCAGTTTTTCTTTTGAATCTGACATCAACACAATGTCATCTGTAGAGCAACTGTTGTCACAGTTTCATATTTTCTGAGAATCATTTTACTGTAATGGTCACACTTCTCTTAATTAATATTTTGGTCTAATTACTTAGCTCATTCTCTACCTGTATACAATTTGTTTATTATTATTATTATTAAAGACAATATTCCTCATTAATAATATGTATTTGTCTTTGTTTTGCAGTCATTACACTTTCATCTATTTTGCAATAGTCTGGTTGAAGAAAACAAAAGATTTTTTTCATGATCTGGTTGTGACAAGTATATTTAAAAGTTACTCAAATTTTGGATTCAGATATTTTTTCATTTTTTATTGATTGCCATAGATTTTCTTTTTCCCCCTAGTAAAATCATAAAGTGATTCACTCTATAATAAAGAAACTTAGTACAGTAAAGTCAATGCATTCTGAAAAAGTTTTGGGAAGCATTATGCATAAATTAGCAAAGTAAAAACTATTGTATTAATATATAAAGAAAAATATTGTAAAGACAATTTATAATACTGTTGGTTTGTTTTACCAAGTTTATCTTTACCTTTTTTGTGTTGGCATGTGATCATTGACCTTAAATTAAAAACTAAAAATGGGATCCATTTGTTTGTGCTTATTTATTAATTTTTTCAATTGTGTTTTTTTGCTTTTCTTTTTTAATTTCAGTCTAATCCCTCCACACCAACAGTGAAAAGCCCCACAAAATTACCACAGTTTTTTTCTCCGGGTATGCTGCCTCCTCCACCACCTCCTCCACCAAATCTTGCCCGACCAGTTGCAATCCTGAAAACTTCTGATGGCCAGACAGTTGTCGGCAGCAATGCTTCCTCAGTGACCAGCTCAGCAAACAGTAAGTCTTTCTATTTTTTAATTCTGTATTTCTTTTTTTTTTTTTTTTGCTGTGATTCACTTGTTGTCCTTTCATAAATTCACACAGAAAAATACCATTCATATTTTTTGATATTATGTTCGCTCACATTTTTGGTTCAATATTTTGACCAGTGCAATCTACAACCATCTTCACCTATCCAGAATTTATGCAACTATGTTAATAAAGTACAAATGTATGGCTCACAAAGATGATTGGCCATAGAGATTGAATTTTCTTTGCTAAATTTCAGACTTTAATTCTCTTCTCTTTATAAAACAACTTCAGAATTAAAAATGATTTCTAACCATTTTAATATCAGTCAGTCTCATTAGAGTATAATTTAAAATAATTAATTGTTGTCTCCCATTAATGCAATAAACATTATACATTTGTGCATAAAAGAAGCTGTAAAGTATAAATAAACTAAATGTGATTTTGTTAATATTTCCATGTCTATTCACATTGATGTCTTGCCCATGTTTTGAGGAACTATTTTCATTTTTATGGTGTTAAATTATCTAATGGATAACATTCAACAAAAAATAGCAATGGGCAAAATACATCTATGCCATGCACAAAAACTGCTGCATTCAAAAATACAACCTCAATAGAAGGCACATTTTGGTAAGATATGCACCATAAAATTAAATAAATAAATCTATTTTTTAAGCTGAGAACTGAAAATGATCCGAAAGATTTACCACCAGAAAATAGAGTTGATGGACTGACCATTTTCTGGTTGTCAACAACTAGTAAATATGTCAGCCAATTCCCTTAAAAAAAAAAAAACATGGATATATCAAGTTACACCTGTGGTCAGTTTTGTGATGACTTCATTACACACAAGGAAATCTATAATATGCAATGGAACAGTACAATTAGATGATGCTTTCATTTTAAACCCTGTAATTAAGTTTTAAAGGAAATCTTGAATTGCCAAGAAGGATTGTGATCATATAAGGGATTATTGAGAGGTAGCTATATTCATAATTCATTTTCTTTGCTAATTCTAATAGTTCAGAAGATTAAGTGGCAAATGTCATGTCAATCCTTTTTGAGGATTGGTAGTATTTCTAGTGAAATAGGAGTCAAATAGTTTTAATTGATTTTTAAAGTTTCTAATTTATTATGAATTTTATTTAAGTTATAGTAAGGTCCATAATTTTAATGTTAAGTACATATATGTATCCATAGCCTTTGTTTTTGTTAAGATTAATCTCACACACATTAAGGTGGGTCCTGCCTGTTATAATGATTTTAGGCAAGGTTTTACAAGGCTGGATGCTTTTCCTGACACCCAATTCATGGTACTCATGGTACTCCAATTACACTGTGTTTTTATGGAGACACCATCTCTAGGGAAGATTGCCATTCAATACTTGAGACCCCATCTTTGCTTTATATATATATATATATATATATATATATATATATATATATATATATATATATATATATATACACATGTTGGCCATTGGCTCTATAAAAGCTCATCCACTCTTTGATAGGTTTTGTTTTTGTCCCTTGGGCTGATATACCATTCTCCTCACCAGCAGAAAAATTAGTGGGTAAGCTAGTTTAGATGCCAACCACCTTTCCATGTGACAAGTTCTACTGGGTTACATGTTACCAGTAAAAGGCCTAAGCCTAACCTGACCTCAAGTGCAAAGAGAAATTAATTTAATTATGAAGCACTCATGTAAGTGTTTATATACATGTGTAATTAGCTTGAGGAATATAAAGTAGTAATTTAAGTTTGTAATTAACATGATGAATGTTTAGTTAACTAGTTCAAGTTTGGCATAAGGCACTTAACAACGATTACTCTCAACATCTTACAAGGTCACCATGCTAACCAATTTATCATGGTGAGTACTTTTTGAAAATAGTTGTATGCCACACTGGTTGAAATGTTATGCCAAAAATGATGAAGTTGGAGATAATTGCTGAAGGGTATTGATGTGTATCATTTATTATGTATCCATGTGTCTTATATGATTGTAGTTTTGATGAATGTGTATATCAATCATTACAAACAATTCAAGCAGTAAATTTTACTTCTACATCATGATTTGCATTTTCTGCCATCAAAATTTTGAAGCAAAGTCAATACAGAACTCTTGGAGTTGGGAAATTACCAAATTCTCTTCTACAAAGCTAACTTTCACCAAAAGTCATGTGCATAAAACAAATTCAATAAGAATATTTTCTGAGACTAGATTTTACAAAATTTTCCCTATTGTGATACAAATTTAATGTTGACTTTTTCCTTCTTTTTCTTTCTTGCCTCTCAAAGTTTGATTAACTTGAAGACTTGCTTTACAATTACTTTCTCAATCTTTTCAAAGAATATAAATATTGCCTGAAATTCTGAGATGACATCTTATTGTTAATCCATGAGGAGTTTGGGGCCTGACCTTATCAAAATTTGACCAAACATCAGGTTTTTTTTTTTAAGTACTCCTTTGTCAGGCTTATAATGTTTCAGCACTTCCTTGTATTCATCATTGTTGGTTCTCATTTAATGAGTACATTCCAAAGACTGTATTATTTGTACAAACAATGCAGGGATTAGTAAAAAATATTTTTTTATTTAATTATATAGTTAAGTCCATTTACACAGTTGTTTTTTTTTAATCAGTTTTCAACTACCACAGCCAAATTTGTTTTAATTATTCACTGTAACACAAATTTGGTAGGATTTTTGTGTTAAATTATGTAGTATTGTTCCAAAATGATAATAGGTCCCCCTCAATAAATTTTATTTAATTATCCAATAAGGTAAGAATATTAGTTACATTGGTAATAAATTAACCTCACTTTTCCTCTTTCCTTTGTTTTCTTTTGATCTCTACCTTTCAGCATCAGTATTTTAAAAACAAGATTTCTATATGTTTAGATAACCACTCTCACTTCTTTATCATTTTGAGTTGATAATTTAAAAATTATAAATATTTCATATATGATGATGATGATGAAGTCAGCCACAATCAATTTGTAGTATCCTTGTGAACTCCATGATCTTGCCAATGGCTGGATTGTATGTGTTATGCTAGGGCTATGGTTTTGAATTCAAATTTACACATTCCATAGCTTTGGATATCTCAGTTTTAGTTAATTCACCTGGATAACTCAACTTCCAAAGATTTTATGGCCAGGTATTGAATTCTCAACTTTTTAGATCAAGTCACTTTTGGATCAATCAACCAACACTTTTATCCACTGGGCCATGTGTACATACAAATAGTGTAAATAGATGTAATGAACTCGACTGGAATTCAAACTCAGCTTGACATTTTCTCATTCAGAAACCATTATACCAACTGCGCTTTAGATTTAATATAAGTGTATAATTCTTTAATAATAACAGTAATTTCATAATGATAATTTAATAACAATAAACATTTAATTGAATTGAATATTTAATAATTATATTATAATATTTTAACAGTTTATTATTTTGCAGTATTATCATAACTCATACAATTATTTCATATTTAAGTCATTTTGATATTTAATAATTATTTAATAATTTAATAAAAATTATTTAATTTTTATATTAATATTATAACATTTT
>CAHIKZ030002134.1:507500-532500 GCA_903632075.3 Acanthosepion pharaonis | reverse complement strand
AGCTTGTCTGACCATTACACCGCCTTGATTGGGTTAAAGGATCTCTCTCTCTCTATATATATATATATATATATATATATATATATATATATATATATTATTTATTTAAAAAAATATGATTCGATCGCTACATAAGAGTTCTCATGTTTCAAAACAAGAGCCAAAAATTTCAATATAATTATTTGAATTAAATCAAAAAGTTAAAATTTTATTTTTACGAATAACTAATTGCTGGAACGAACATGAATTTACGCGTTTTATAAACATATTCATTATTGAAATTAAAATTACTATGGTAACGGCTAGAGCAAATTGTTTAAAAAAAAGAAAAGGGCGTAAAAAAACTTAATAATTTGTATCAATATCTCAGTTACATTCACAGAACGTCAAGTCAGGGTAAATAATCAGTAATCTAAGTTTAAAACTAATCCTGGGTAAAAAAATTCGCCCCTGAAGACGGGACAGAGCTTGGTATTTGGAAACATTTTTTCAGTTTAATTTTCAAATAATTATATTGAAGTTTTCAAAAAAACTTTGAAACATGAGAACTTTTATGTAGAAATTGGAATCATATTTTTAAATGAATAATTATATTTATGCTCTATTTTTGTGTCGAGCAATATTTTTTAAAAATAATAACAAAAATGCTAAAGAACTTTGGATTATTTACCTAATGAGTTCTTTCCATTTTCTATATATTTTTACACACACACACACACACACACATTTACATATATATATATATATATATATATAAATATATATATATATATATATATGGGGGGTTGTTTTATTTTCTAATTACCGACATGCAAAACGTTTTACAGACGGCGGGTCTAAAAAATTTAAAGAAATCATTCATGAAATTCAATAACCTTTTCTCTTACTCATTGAAATCTTGATAAATAAATCTTATCTTGCTCAACAATAAAGTTTAAAATCATTTGACTAGAATATTTAGTTACTCAGATATTTACGCCTCAATAGATATCAGTTTTGTACTCCGCCGCTTTTCTCTTTCTCTCTCTCTCTCTCTCTCTCTCTCTTCAATATATATATATATATATATATATATATATATATATATATATATATATATATATATAAATACTTTCATAAAATAAAACATTATAATTTTCAATTTGAAACTTTTTCTATATATATATATATATATATATATATATGTAAAAATATATGGATATAGACGTGACGACGACGTGATCATATTTAAAACGGAACGCTGATCTTATAAAACATTTCAGTTGTCTGTTTGGATTGGTCTTGCTCTTATGTCCATCGTCTTTTTCATGTTGAATTCAATATAGTCTAATGTTAATTATGTTTTATAAATATGTCCTGAAGATGGTCTATTAGACCGAAACGTCCGACGTTGACATTATATTAACATTAAAACAGCATAATTGTATATTAGGATTTTTGTTTGTTTTTCCGTATATTTTTTCTTCATATATATATATATATATATATATATATATATATGTTTGTTAAATTGCCTCATTGAACGCGTATGTGTGTTAGTTGTTTTGAATATTCCTCCTTTTATATTTCTATCGCAATGTTCAAAATCTTTATTTATTTCTGTTATTTATCTTTTCTTTTTTCAATTTTTTGTAATCATTCCACCTGAAAAAGAACGCGACAAAGCCACTCAGACGCCAAGGGGTTACTAAGTTTAAAATTCTATAAAAAATAAAAGAAAAAAAAAGTATTAAGAAACAAGGACAATAAAAGAACTGATATTACGAAGACAGATAATAACGACTACCGTTGTTTTTAAATTTTGAAGTTCCCAGTTAACTGGAAAGCAAGAAGCTGAGAGCGAATTCCACAAGAGAGAATGAACCAGGAAGAAAAGAAAAAGTTTAGAATTTTCAGTTGCCTTCTAGCCATTCAAAAGTTTATGATAGATAACACAAAGTTTTAAGGGTTGTAATGGTCTAGTCTTCTTCAGGATCTGTCTGTATTTCTGAGATGAGCTATTGTTGTTATTTATACTATTTATATTGTTCGAACTGTTGTTTGAATCTTCGTTTTCATATTCACGAGGTTTTTTCCGTTGTACGCCCGGCCTTCTTCAGGATCTGTCTATATTTCTGAGATGAGGTATTTTAATTATTTACACTATTTACATTGTTCGAACTTTTGTCCTTATCTTCGTTGCCATATCCAGGACATTTCGGCTGTTGTATGCTCCAGTCTTATTCAGTTAATTGGAAATTCGAACTGAACCCTTCATTTCTTCCTCCTGGTTGGACTGTTCTAGTTCCAAGTGTCATACCTCTTCCGGATGTATCAGTTTGTTATCAAACTTTAGCTCAACTTTCCTAAGATTTTGTTTAGCTTCAAATTTTTGAATTAACAATTTTTTTTTCAATTCACAGGTTTCAATCAACGCTTTTATCCACTGGACCTGCGTTTAGATTCATAGAGTCTAGGTATCAAAGGGAGAAGTTATCAGAACCACTACCTTGAAGGTATTTATAGAAAAGGCTGAGGGAAGCTACATTACGGCGGTGAGGAAGTCACTTAAAATGCCAGGCTACGACCAATGACATTGCAGAACAAATAAGAAAAACAATTTCAACGAATGATTTATTTTTATGAAAATATTGCGACTAGCTTTTGCTAGTCTTGGTCATTCCTTAATTAGTATTTATTGTATTTAAAAATTAAAGGCCAAAAATATAAACAAAAAATCTTATACCTTTTCACGAGCCATCCTCTTACAATTTCCACATTCACCATTTACAAAAGATGGAAGCGAAATGTCTTATTAGTTGGAACAACAAGTTTTTCTTTTAATTATGCAACTACCAATAGAGATAAGCATTTTCCGTGATTAGAATTCTGAGTTTCACGTGTTTTTACTTAAAAGCAAACTGGCAACTTCTAGTCAAAATAATTCCATAAAATAAATCAAATTTTTTTTTTTTTTAATTATCAACTACCAACAGAGACAAGCACCCTAACTTTGATACGAATAAGACATGGACCTAACTTAAAAACGTACGTCCTTCGAAAATGTCATCAATTCGGCGTTTCTAATTTCTTTGCATTGTTTTACCAATTTTTTTTTGCCAAAAAGGATGTCTGTATATAAAAAATTCCGAATGGATCGTTTTTTTATTATTTTCAAAGATTTGCGAAATTTATTTATTGAAAAATTAAAAGATTTTTTTTTTTTTTCTCTTCTCTGCGTCCGCAATGATGGAGAAAGCATTACCTGGAACCATCGCCAGTGTAACACGCTCAAGAGCCACTCTGTTTCGGAGGCTCATCCTAATCGATCAAATTAATCCTCGGTAGGAACGCCATCGAAAAATAACTCCTGAAGTCCCCACCGCCACAGGTCGCAAAAAAATCCAGCAAAGAAGAATATTTAACTATTTTTTTTTTTTGTCTTCTCAACCACCTTTTACCGGTCGAAAATGTATCCGCACAGGTCGCATCCCAAATCAACGACTTGGTAATGCCATCCGGCCGCTTTCCATCACCACGGTCGAGGCCTACAGGTTCGATTTGGGAAAGGAACCCAGCTGCATCCAAACCTCTTCTGATGATGTCGTTTATAGCTGAATGCCGTGGAAAGCGGCCGGCACTACGACAACAGGAGAGAGGATGCAAACCAAACTCATCAATGGAAGCTCCACATCTGCATCTGTGACGCTCACATAATTTGAGTCCAAGACGGATCCCGACTCCGACCCGTGCACTCTAGAAGGCTACCGGTAGATGAAGAGGAGACTGCGTTGAGCCAGGCGCCATTACTCGGTTGTGAAGCAGATAGTAGACAGGCGAGGCGATGCTGATCCAGAGAGAACCTCAAATTAGTAAAATTGGCCTCGCATTTTATTTTATCCCAGTTTTTGTTTTGTTGTGTCTAGTGGGATAGAAAGTAATTTTTGGGCCCAGACGCTGCAAGTTTGTTCGAAAGAACTACCTGAAAACATTAAGACGATCCACCGAGGATCTCATCAATTAATTCCCGACTGGACGAAAGTGAAGAAAGATCTGCTGGAAGGGCCAAATCTACCGCTGATCGAAGGCCCAGGCCTCCGAAACTCAAAGGGAGCTTTGCCTGCCTCCAACCTGTATTGTCGAAATTAACGTTGCAAATTAGCTACGCGCATCTCTTGACTGTGATATCTATCTCATTTAAGAAATCCTGTTCGAGGTAGCAAGGGGCACTTCGGAGAGTGTAGAGGAAACTCGGTAGCGAAAAACTGCAAAGGGAAAAGGGCTGGGTGTGCATCAATTAATTGCAATTTCTCAGTCATTCTTGTTAGAATGACATGCTTAGCATCCAAACACTTTTGAATGACCATTGGAAAGACTGGAGAACCAAGAATGTGTAATTCCTCCTTAGGTGTTATTTTTATATCCTCAAGGATGAGTCTGATATCCCGGATAGAAACTCTCGGAATAATCTGCACTATAATCTGCAGTATAATTCAATTTTATTATCTTAGACTTGGACGAGTTAATCTCAAGTCCAAGCAGAGATAAAGCAGGAATAACTCGTAGGAGGTCAGCAGCTACGGCCTTGATAGATCCTCCCAACGTTGCATCGTCAAGATACCATATATTGAAAGGAGAGGCGATGAAACAAGATACCCCGTCAAAAGCCATCCCAAATAGTAGCGGACCAAGTGGATCACCTTGCTGGATTCCAGTAGCAGAAAAGATAATATTGTCGGAGGTGATCAACATACTTGGATGACGATACGAAAGATGAACCAGTTCAAATATGGAAGGAGTCCGATGATGGCAAACTTCCAGGGCATGATCCCTTCTGATGCTATTGAAAGCGTTTTTTCATATCCAATTTTAATAAAATACGGTGGGGACGCAGATGATATATTCTCGAAAAATGATCTTGTGGTATGAACCGCGGCTTTACATCCACCCAGTATGCCTACCCCGAGCTGGACAGGTTGCAATTTATGCCCTATCTCCTTCACAACAACTCTACAAGTAATTTTTTGCTGCGAGACGACGAATAATGTTACCAACAGCGAGAGGGCGGATACCTCAGTCTTTTTTTTTTAAAGCCGTCAAGTTGGCTGAAAATATTAAGTCGTGAGCATGTTGTGGTATCTCAGACCGGAACAAGAGCTGTTATGGATGTTTTCAAATGTTCACTAGCTTTGGGAGTGTGGGCAGAAATTAAGTCCTTGATGTGACCAGGTCGAAGGCCGTCCACACATCCACTGCTGCTTTCCCGAGAAAGACTTCAGAGCGGCAACCATTGCTTTCTTTGAGATTTCAATATTTGAATCATTGTTTTCCATCTGAACAAATCTGGCATCTGATGGTGGCGCAGGATGTTTTCCGACGAAGCGCTGTGAGGAATTCTGGTGTAGTAGCTAGTATAGTATCGTATGAGACCAATACTCTAACTACAGCTAAGACATCACCCTCAATCTACTTAGCATTGACGAGGGCACGGAGTCTCTTAAAATCGTCGACTGTAGATGAAGGATGAAATCTATTAGGATTAGAAAGATTAGAAAATTCGGTGGCATTTATTTTAGACGAATTGAATAAAGAAATGTTATTTTTCATAATAGATGAGACAGATGATGTAGGGTCCTTATTGTAAGAAATGCCGAGCACAAGAATTGCGAAATAAAAAGTGATCCCAGTCAAGCGAGCTGTTCAAGGGCCCTGGTCTATGGCAGTAGCCAAAGCATCGGCTGCCGGGATTCTGACAGATTTAGGGATTTTAAAGGCACCTTCCGGAATTGCCTAAGGAAATGAGGTTGCCCTAAAAACATCACTGGCATCTCTTTGGGTCGGTTCATTATGTTGATGAATCACACTATCTTGTGGAGCCGAGAGAGACAGACAATGTGAAGAACTCCAAACAACCAGAGACGCTGAAGCATTTCTCGTTAATTCCCACGCAAGATAAATGAAAAGACAGTTGACAATTTGAACAACTTTTGATTCTTTTACGCTCATTAATGCTGCCACAAGAAAAAGCAATGAGCACATTCCAGCAAAAAAAGAAGTAAGAGACATTTTTTCTTCCCTCCTTTTCCTAAAATTGTTTAATTCTTGTAATCTCCGTTTAACATTAATTTCATTTTTCCTTTGAAATCAAATCTTTGAAAACATAATGTCTTGAATTACAAATCATTTACAATAATGTTTAAAGTTTCCAGCTATTAATTCAATAATGATTATTCCACTTTTCTATTCAAATTACTATTTACCTTATTAAATATTTAATCAGACATTTTTACATTCTTAGAAATCCGTTGAAACTAGCAGAGCTTTGAAAAAAATATCTTCTCTCTTCGAATTTCAAGAGTTTATTTGCCAAATTTAAGGAGTAACCAAGACTGGCAAGTTCTAGTCGAAATATTTCCATAAAATAATTCATTCGTTGGAAATACAAGTTTTTTTCTTTGAATTATGCAACTACCAACAGAGACAATCATCCTAACTTTGATACGAATAAGACATGGACCTCACTTAAAAAGCGTATGCTCTTTGAAAATGTCATCAATTCGGTTTTTTTTCCCTTCATTTGAATTCTTAAGCGTTTCTAGTTTTTTTACACTGTTTTTATTCAAATTAAAAGAGTGACCAAGACTGGCAACTTCTAGTCGAAATATTTCCATGAAATAAATCATTCGTTGGAAATACAATTTTTTTTCTTCTTTAAATTTTGCAACTACCAACAGAGACAATCAAATAGATAACTTTACTTACTTTATGTTAATTTCCCTTGCATACTCTATCAGGATTTAAAATGGCCGCTAATTTAAACAGTATTTGAAGAACTGAAGATGGAAAAGAAACTGGGCCAAAGAAATGTGAACACCGACATGATATGAACTCGTATCCTTCTTTTGCAAGCAGAATCAACTCCACATCTGGCGTGTTTTAACATCTCGGTTACGGAGACTTTTATAATAAAACAATGTTATATTTTTTTAAAAAAAGCACATTAATTCGTGCAGATTTTCCCGAATGTTGCTTCGTACCTGAAATAAAAACAAAAGCAATTTCTAGAGAATGTATGTTTTTATTATTTTTAAAGCGACGTATCTTTATTACTTCAAACGTTAATTTTTTGCACACCCGTGTAACCCATCTGGTAGAGGTGTTAACTTTTTGCCCCCACCGTGTTACAGTTTTTTTGAAACGTCTCTCTCTCTCTCACTCTCTCTCTCTCTCTCTCTATATATATATATATATATATATACATTATACATTGTATATATATACATTATATATATACATTATATATATATACATTATATATATATATACATTATATATATATACATTATTTATATATATATATATAAATATATACATTATATATATGTATATACATTATAAATATATATTATATATATATATACATTATATATATATATATATATATATTTATAAATATATATATATACATTATATATATATCCATTTGATATATATATATATATATATATATATATATGTATATATATTATGTATGTATATACATTATATATATATATATATATATATATATATATACATTATATATATACATTGTATATATATACATTATATATATATATATATATATATTTATATATATATACACATTATATATATATACACACATATATATATATATACATTATATATATATAAATTATATATATATATATATATATATATATATATATATACATATATATATATATATATATATATATATATATATATATATATATATATATATATATATATATATATATATATATATATAGAACACCGGATTTTATATCTTACTGTTCTTTCTTTTTTTTATATATATATATATATATATATATATATATATATACATTTATATATATACATTATATATACATTATATATATATGTATATACATTATATAAATGTATATACATTATATATATATATATATATATATATATATATATATATATATATATATATATATATATATAATGTGCTTGGGGTCGTGTTTTATGTTTTATTACCGACAACATGCGCCGTGTCACAAACAGCGGGCCTATTGAAATTTATGAAATCGTTCATGAAATACAATAACCTTTGCATTACTCATTGAAATCTTGATAAATAAATTTTATCTTGATCAAGAATAAGCCTGTTCAATTTCATTTGACTAGAATATATAGTTACTATAGAATTTATGGGTTTTATTATTATGATTCTAGGTATCAAAGGGGAGAAATTATCAGAACAGCTACCATGAAGGTATTTATAGAAAGGGCAGAGGGAAGCTACGATATCACGCGAATTATCTGTTTTTAAAAACAATACTTTTCTTTTATTTGTCCTCAAAAAGATAGGTTCGCCTTTGATCCAGTTCAAACACCTCCACGATGATTTGTACTTGTTTCCTGTTCAGGATTAGGTTTCCGGTTCCTTCTAAAGTTTTCTCTCTTCCCATCCAATAACCCCACGATAAACTATGTCCAACAGCAAGGCCTCTTGTCAGGAAGATTTTGAGGAGTATGGAACTATCTCTTAATTGCTGGTGTACAAAGGTCAACCCTGACCTGGGGAGGTAGCACTTCTTACGGTCCCTGCTATGGACAACCCAAACTAGTGTCGAAACACTGTGAAAGTGTAACAATAGGATTTAATATCAGCAATTAATTTTTGAAGTAAAAAAAAAAAAAAACAATATTACCAGCAATGCATTTTTGAAGAATAAAGTATAAACAACTTGTCGGCATTAAAACCCATTGAGGTTGATATATCATTAAAAAAAAAACCCAACAAAATACAAAAAAAAAACCCCAAAAAACAGCAACCCCTTTGCTTTTTAGTGGCATTGTCACCTTTTTTTTTGGGGGGGGGGGTGATAGAGTGAAAAAAGTATATATATATACCATACATTTATAGATCATACATTTTATTATTTCAAATGTTATTTTAGTGAATAGACGTACATAATGCATACTCTATTTTTTTAATCTTTATTACGTCTACCGACCTATTGAACTTAATAAAAACAATAGATAAAAGAAAAGTGCCACTTTTCAGGAAGAACCAATGTCTGATCCGGTAGGCTTTAACCGCTCGGCCATGGAGGACTTTACAATTAAGCAAGCTCTTATTTTGCCATTAAAACACATCTACACTTTCATATTTTATCAAAAAGTTGCTTAGTATCCGAAATATTAACAAAAAAGCAATTTTAATATAATTTTATTTTTTAATCCGATATATTTTTATTACATAAAATATTAATTTTGTGGATACCCCTATATGTAGATACCCCTATTTTATGGATACCCCTATTTTGTGGATACCCATATTTTGTGGATACACATTTTTGTGGATACGCCTTGAATGCCTCTATTTGTGGATACCCTATTTTGAGGATACCCCTATTTCCGGATACATCTATTTTGTGGATACCCCTATTTTGTTGATACCCCTATTTTGTGGATACACCTATTTTGTGGATACACCTATTTGTGAATACACATTTTTGTGGATACAACTTGATGCCCCTATTTGTGGATACCCCTATTTGCGGATACCCCTATTTTGTTGATGCCCTTATTTGTGCGTACACCTAATTTGTAGATACCCCTATTTGAGTACACCCCTATTTGTGGATGCCCATATTTTTGTTGATGCCCCTGTTTTGTGGATACCCCTATTTTGTTGATACCCATATTGTGTGTACTTTTTGTGGATATCCCTATTTGAGTATACCCCTATTTGTGGATATCCCTATTTGAGTATACCCCTATTTGTGGATGCCCATATTTTGTTGATACCCTGTTTTGTGGATACCCCTATTTTGTTGATACTCCTATTTGTGCGTACTTTTTTGTGGATACCCATATTTGAGTATACCCCTATTTGTGGATCCCCATATTCTGCGGATGCCTCTATTTGTGAATACCCCTAAGTTTGTAGACAACCCTATTTTGTGGATACCCCTATTTGTTGATACCCTATTTGTGGATACACCTATTTTGTTGATACCCCTATTTTGTGGATCTACTTATTTTGTGGATATCACTATTTGTGGATACCCCTATTTTGTGGATACCCCTATTTTGTGGCTACGTCTATTTTGTTTATACCCATATTTTGTGGATACCCCTATTTGTGAATATGCTTATTTTGTGGATATACCTATTTGTGGATACACCTATTTTGTGGATACCATTATTTTGTGGATATCCCTATTCGTGGATACGCCGATTTTGTGGATACTCCTATCTGTGGATACCCCTATTTGTGGATACACCTATTTTGTGGATACAAGTTTTTGTGAATAACCCAATTTTGTGGATATCTCTATTTGTGCATACCCTATTTTGTGGATACACATTTTTGTGGATACACCTATTTTGTGGATACACCTATTTTGTGGATACTCTTATTTTGTAGATACACCTCTTTTGTGGATACACATTTTTGGGGATATCCTATTTTGTGGATACTCCTACTTTGTAGATACACCTATTTTGTGGATACACATTTTTGTGGATTCCCCTTGGATGCCCCTATTGGTGGATACACCTATTTCGTGGTTACTCCCTATTTGTGGATACCCCCTATTTGTGGATACCCCTATTTTGTGGTTACTCCTATTTGTGGATACCCCTATTTTGTGGATACTTCTATTTGTGGATACCCCTATTTTGTAGATACGTCTATTTTGTGGATACCCCTATTTTGTGGATACGTCTATCTTGTGCATACCCCCTATTTGTATATACCTCTATTTGTGGATATCCCTATTTGGGTAGACGATCAGTTCTTTTTTTTTTTTTTACATTGTTGATTTCATTTACTGGCTTGAGCGCTCAATAAAGAAAACATACTCCCCGGTAAGTTTTGCATTAATAGAAAATATGTCTGATTCAAAAATAAAAAAATCAGGGCTTGATTTTATTTTCTTAACTAAATTCAAAAAAAATTTAAAAATTCTCTTGCAAAATAAGTTGATAAAATCTGGAAAGGAGTGACGCCATAAACATTTCCATTTGATACACCATTGATTCTTGGAATTTCAATATGCTTTTTATATCTGCACATTTTACATTTGTCGGCAACAAAACTTAAAATGTTTAGAAAAACATTTAAATAAATTATTATCTAATATTTGTTTTTTTATCTGCAGTCAGAGAACACCTCCAACTTTGATATAGAATATCCATCTATCTATCTATATAAAATTCTGTAACTTCAATTAGATCGTCCGTCCGACACACCCTCTAAAACAGCCATCAATTGACCGATAGAAGCCAAATTTGAAGGAGAAGATCAAACAAGTAGGTTGGGGGTATAAAGTACACTTGATTTTATTTCTAAAGCGTAACTAGACAATAAATTTTCATTTAGTTTTTAGTTGAAAAAACAAAAAAAATTATTATTTAAATGTTTGAAAAATCATATCCCAGATTTTAAAAACAATTTAATGTCCTAAAGTAACTCATTTTATTTAAAAAAATTAAATATTGTTTTTGCAGTCAGTTTCTTTTTAGTTTTTAGATACAAGAATAATTGACAGTTCGTCCTGCGTTTGCTAGAACTATGAAAAATCTGTAAAGCCAAACGTATATAAAATATTTTCTTTTATTCTAAAAGAAATATTAATGAACGGCCTGTTGTATGTCATGGTTTGCTCAAGATTATTAAATCTCTTAATTTATTTGTCGCTTTAAGAAGGAATAAAAGAAATGTTCTTCTGAAAAAATTTGCATGAATTTCGTTAAAATTAAATTAAATTAAAGAAATTCCTTTAAAATTTTGTCTTCAATATGTCCTGTAAATTTTCAGATTTTTTTGGAATATTTAAGTTTTTCTTAAAAGCAGTTTAAAAATAATTCCATTCTGATTAAAAAAATTTAATGATTAAATTAACAAGTTCCATTTTTTTTAAAAAAATGAAATTTGTTCTTTGCATATCTTTCATTTTAAGTTTTTCTATAGAAAACATCCAGTTTCCTCGTCGCCCTGAGTTTGTCCAACTATTTATTGCCATGTAAGAGGACTGATATTAAAACAGTTCAGTAATCTTTTCTTTGTTTTAAATAAAATTTTCCTGTTTCTTAATGTTGGATTTAATTTTTGAAATCCATCTTTGCTATCCCAATTTGTCTTTGAAAAAAAAAATAAAAATGTTAAAAAATTTCTTAGAAATTTGAATTTTGTACTTGAAGTTCTATTTGGTTAAATTTCCAATTTGTAATTAATAAAACGGGCTGTTCTTTTTGCTGACAACCATATTTTTTCTTACAAATGTTTATTCTTTTATTTTTGGTTTCTTTTACTAAATGAATTCGAAAATTGAAAAGCATAAGACAAAAAGTGTTTTCTGTTTTCTTTTAAGAATAATAAAATTCTGAAGAATTAGAACCTACCAGTCTTTGTTAGTAACAGCCAAAATCTTAACATTAGATATGCAGATGACACAGTGTTGATAGTAACAAACAAAGGAAACTTGAACTCCTGCAAAGAAAGTAATGAATTTTTGTTTCATTAAATATGAAATGGTCCAAAATTAAATCTTTCTAAATTAGATGCTGTTCTTAACAAAATAAATGTTTTGTAAAATATCTCCATATCTCTTTCTAATGTTTTCCTTGGCTTTCTTTTAATATTCTTCTTGTAACGTTCTGAAAGTAAAGGATAATGAAACCTTGGTACTCAAATTAAAGTTAATCCTTTATTTCATATGGCCATCCTTATTATTATAATTGTTAAGTTCTAATTTTCGAAAGGATCATCCTATGAGCAAAATTTGGATCCCAAAATACTATGCTTTTAAGTTGAAAAATATCGTCGTACAATTAAAGAATTGAAATAAAAGGCAATGCTGAACAACAATAACAATTTCTAAAATAAACTAAAGATTAATTATTTTTTGATTTTCATATCAGCTAAAAATATGTTTATCATTTTGGTAACTGTAAACGAAACAATAATAATGTCTCTTAAATGGTTTTATTCAATAGAAAATAATTAGATATATTTCCAGGTTAAATGGAAATATAATAGTGAAACTTTATAAGTAATTGTTTTTTTTTCATATAGTGTTAATAAAGTTGGCAAAATTGTTCTTTTATCAGGTTAAACATGTAGAATGGCTCTGTAAATAGGTGCACAAGTTCACATCTCATCACGCTAGAATGGTTCATGTTTCACTGTAGAATTAGGTTTGATTAATTTCTTCATTACAAGGATGGTTTTAAAATAAATAATAAAAAATTTCCTGATATATAAAAATAAAAAAACAGGTCTGAATTTTACTACTTTTGATTTGATCATCCAAATGTTTGCCCTGAATTAAAATCTATTTTTAAATTGGTTAAAATTTTATATTCATGCTTTGTTGTATTTAGGAAAATAATTAGATTTCATTCCCAAATTATCAAAATCCATAAAAGGCATGATTATATTTTTAGATTGAAAAAAAAAAGAATTTGATAGAAAATTTTCGACGAATTAGTTGTAAAATTGCTAATCTTTTACATACAACATTCATCTATACTTTTTTTTTTCAACTTTTCGATAAGAAATAATCATTTTTCTGACAATTTTCTGATATTTTTTCCAATTCCTTTCTTCATTTGGGTTTTCTTGAGTTTCAATTGCTCTTCTTGTTCTGTCCCTCAGGATGAAAGAAAATTCCCATTGGATCAACCTGGCACCCAAAAAATGAATTTTGAATATTTTGACCCTAAATCAAAAAAAATCGATAGCTGCAATCTTCACGAGTTGGAAATATTTATGAACTTTTCCAACATCTTCAATCTAAAAACATAAAGCAGTAAGTCAAAAGAAAATTCTTTCTTTCATGTTTTGTTTTTAATGTGATTTAAATTATTTTAGTTTGTAATTTCTTTTTTTTTCGGTTTTTGCTGTTTTTTTTTTGTTATTTAAAAATAAATAGTTTTGTACATTTTAGTTTCTTCTTTTTCGCACTTATATATATATGTATATATATAGCACACAAAAATTCGCATAGGATATTACATTGAAACATGTAGGAACAACACTACATAAATGCACTCACGTTTCAATGTGTATCAACGCAAAAATCAGGTGTTAAGTCAATGACTGATATTACATTTATTAGCATTTACTTACATATAACATCTTTTCTTAGAAAAAAATGAAGAAAGAAAATGCTGCTAGCAAAAAAGAAAGATGACATATAAAAATTTTCCAGAAAGTAATAAGACTTGTTAAGTTTATAATCAGTTCAACCAAATAAAGGGCTTATACTGCTCCTCAGAATGTCATGAAAAAACTTTAAAATTGCAAAAATAGACGTTAAATTTGAAAGAAAATTTTGCTGCAATGTTAATGACAAATAGCTGACATTTCCTATGAAAGAAAAAACGTAATTTAACAATACTTTATAGGAGATAAATAATATGGATTTTTAAAAAATAAAAAGAAGGAAAAGGAAAATTCTCGAAATTTAACAAAATAACAAAAACTTAACAATCAAACAAAATATTTAGATAAATGGAATAAAAAAACTTTTTAACATATATAAATAAAAAATAATAAAATATATCCTCATACTCAATGGAAACGCGTTAACTAAGGGTTTTATATAGGTATTAATAAAACAAATCAATAATTAAAGTTAAAATGTCAACCAAATATATATATATATATATAAAATATTACCAGTAATGTTAAAAAACGGTAAACTTTACTACATTGAAAAACTAACTAAAGATAAGCAACATATGTCTACAACAAGGACCTTTCAACATATAAACATTTTGCCATTTAGAATTCCATCAAAATTGCAGGGTTGAGATAAAATGCAGCAGTCAATTGACCATTAATTCAAATCATTGATTTAATAAATTCTTCTTATTTAAAATCGATTATCTGGACGTTCACCTTTTAAAAATGAAAACAAGTTTCATCATTGTTTCATGTCCTTGCCATGTTTTAAAATTTTCCATTTAATGAATAAAATATTTTTTCTTCCATCACAAAAATATTTTTGATTCGATTATTAAAATAAGTTCCATTTTTAAAAGGTCATATGTGAACATACCATATATTTTTATATATATATATATATAATATAAACTCATCAACCCTCAGATTTTTTTTTGTTTAAGAGATAGTTTTTTAGATACAAGGGATTCAGTTAAGCATTTATTAAACAAGGGGTTTGGTTGGGATTCCTACAATTGTTGGTTAATGTTCATAGAAAATATTTGTCCTCAGGATTTGCATTACATTAAAAGTATTAAATTTGTTAAGTGTTTTATTGCTCTAAACTTTGATTTTCTCAAGATTATTGGTTGTATCTATAAAAAGAAGTTTTAAAAAATTCCTAAGTTTTAAAATTCTTACTAAAACTTTTGTCCATTTCTTAAAATATTTATATATATTTATATATATATATATATATTCATATATATAATTGATTAAATGGAAATCCAGTCCAGATGATTTACTAGATTCTTTTTCTTTTCTTTGAATTAGCATTATATTCTCTAAACTGAATTTCATTGGCTTTATGCTCATTTTCCCTCAGAACTTTATTATACAAACTACTATGTTTCTCAAACACATCTTTTTTTTTATGAATGTTTGCTAATCCGACGTCCTACAGAGGAAGGAATATGTCGGATTATAGATGTTGGGTGATTAGAATTAGGGTGGATATAGATTGGGTTGGCATTGTTTTCTTTATAAAACAATGCTAAAACAAACTGAAAATTATCATAGACCAGATCCAACGTTACATCAAGAAAATCAACGTGTTTGATATTAGTACTTATTTTCACTTTAAGATGCATACTTTTAAATTCCCTATGAATCATTTTTCTAAGTTTATCAACTTTATTTTTCGTAGAGTTTTTAACTACCATAAGACCGTCATCTCTATATAGCCCTACATTATCTAGAGTGATCTCCTCCTGAGCAGTAAGGTTATACAAAATATATAAACCAACCAGATCAGAAGATATTGGCTTTAATTTCTGGTAAAAATAAAGTCAGAAATTGTCTAACATTTGAATATTTTTTATTAAGCTGTTCCTTCATGTAAGCTTTCAGCTCACATGAGCCATCTTCAAAGTGATTATGGAGACATTTACACAAAGAACAGTTTAATAAAAATATCCAAATGTTGGATAATTTTTGTCTTTATTTTTACCCGAAATTAAAGTGGAGTTTTGAACGGCTCATAATCAACATATTAGGCATTGATTGTCTGTTATATTTAACAATATATGCGTAAATAATGATCTACTACCTAATACACTATATATATATATATATATATATATATATATATATATATATATATATATATATATACAAATTGCGTATCTTTTGGCAGCATGTTTTCATTGAGACATGTTTCACTGAATAATTAGGACAAGTTTTGTCTACTTATTTTCAATTGGAATCTTTTATATTCTTGGACATACATTTTCGTGTCGTTCATAAGTTAGTTAACCCCCTACACTTTACATCAAGCTAAATCGAATTTCACATAAACTCGACGATTTTCAATCCACATGTAAAAAAATTAACTTTTAGATGAACACAAACATTTCGTCTGAAAACTATATAATATGCACATGTATGTGAAGATGCGTATATATATATATATATATATATATATATATATATATATATATATATATATATATATATATATATATATATATATATATATATATATATATATATATATATATATATATATATCTGTGTGTGTATGTGTGTGTGCGTGCGTGCGTGTGTGTGTCTGTGTGTATATATATATATGTGCGTGTGTGTGTATATACATATATGTGTGCGTGTGTGTGTATATATATATATATATATATATATATATATATATATATATATATGCATAAAACAGTAGGAGACTAACAGGGTGATAGAGGAGTCAGAAGGTTCTCCATAGTTCTTAAAAACAGGGACTACAGCGAAGGACTTCCAACAAGTTGGAAAGCAGGAAGCATCTCGGTAATAGTTGTAGAGTTTGGAGAGTACTGGAACCAGTTCGGGAGCACATTTATTTAGGAGGATTTCAGTTTGCCTTACGGGAGTCTAATTTAGAAATTAGGCCCGGAACCAGTGACGGGTTTTATGGGCATATCACTGAGTAGAATCTCTGTCTTAGTGGTGAGATCAGATGTGGATACTACAAATGAGTTGTGTCTTGAGTGGGAAGAGGATTCCCGAGCATTCGACTTTATTTGACGTAGATGCCAGGACTTCGAACAGGTTGAACAAGGAGGTATTGAAATTTTGCTCTTGTTCAGCACGCTCTAGCAGAGTCGCCAATAATCAATAGAACCGATCTTGCGAGATGCTATACGTCTGTTCATTCTATCACCAAGAAGCAACTTCATTACGAGCAGAAACAAAGAGACGTATGTTGCAATCGTCCACTAATACCGTAAACCTGGGGTTCACGTAGAAGTTCAGAATGCCAAATCCTGTCAAACACCGTCAAGATATCTAGTGCCACTGCTCGGTCTTCGCCGTTATTATTACGGGTTTCAGTGATGTGCGTAAGTAAGTCCATCGTACAGCGGACTAAACATATTGATTGTCAGAGAGTAGGTCATGAGAGGTAAGATGCTTAACCACTTTAGCATTGACTAAGATATTCCAGACATTGCTTAAAAACAGTAGGAGACTAATGGGGCGATATTTAGAGAGGATCAGAAGGTTCTCCAGAGTTCTTAAAAACATCAACTACTGAAGAGAACTTCCAACAAATATTGGAAAACAGCAAGGCAGTAGTTATAGAATTTGAAGAGAAGTGTAGCCAACTCGGGGGCACCTTTCTTTAGGCCGCCGGCTGGGATCCCGTCACCTCTACTTGCCTTATGGGAATTTAATTTAGAAATGATGTCTGAGACAAATGACGGGGTTATGCGCATATCACTCTGTAGAACCTCTGGCCTAGTGGGAAAATCAGATGTGGCTCCTACAAATGAGTCGAATATTGAGTTGGAAGACAATTTCCGAGCAAAACATTCAACCGTCTCTAAATGCCAGGACTTTGAACTTATCGAATAGAGAAGGGACTGAGGATTTGCTGTTGTTCAGCTCACTCTTGCAGAGCCACCAATAAACTCTAGAACCAAACTTGCAAGATGCTATGCATTCTTTCATTCTATCAGCAAACAGTAACTTTGCTTCTTTGAGGGCCTGCTTGCACTCATTACGATCAGAGACAGAGACGTCTGTTGCAATCAGACATGACGCTCTGGTACAGCCAGTAAAAGTGGTTCCTGTGGGCTATAGGGGCTGAGCATGCAGGTGAAAACCAAGGAGATGATTGGGATTTAACTTGGTATTTCCTTGCTGGGATGAAGATATCGATACGTGCTTTCACCAAGGAGGAGACCTCAGACGGACATTTTTAACAAGATGAATAAAAACTTCATTCCAAGACTGACAGAGCGATAGTTAGACGGGTCAGAAGTTTCTCCAGAGTTCTTAAAAACAGGAACTACAGAGAAGGACTTCCAGCAAATTAGAAAGCAGGAAACATCTCGGCAATAGTTGTAGAGTTTGGAGAAAACGAGCCAGCCCGGGAGCGCATTTATTTAGGAGGATTTCACTTTGCTTTATAGGAGTTTAATTTAGAAATTATGTCCGGAACCAGTGACTGGTTTATGAGTGTGGAATCGTGGATTCCACCCTTTTGCGTGTGTGTGTGTGCGCGCGCGCGCGCGCGGATTGCACCCCTTCCTCTCACATTCAGCTAGACATAGCAGTAAACAGCCTCTTTTTGGCTGACGTGAGGAAGGTTGCTTACTAGCTACTCCTGATACCGTCTAGGACGGATTTTGAATTTTTCCCGCGCGTTTCCTGACGTCACAGACGAGCAGCGTTTTCAAGTTAGTTGCGGCCCGATTTTCAAGCTAGCAGGTCAACTCATTTATTCCGTGACCCTAACCCATACGCGGGCCGGAACATCTTATTCTTAACTAACCAAAACTTCAACATGTCGACCTCACACTTTTCCAAGACTCATCCTCGTCTTGATGCAAACAGCATGTTGAACCTTTCTCCGTTTTCAGCTAGAAAATGTAGAGTTCTACGACACCGTCGTCAATATATTTTTTCAAGACCAACTTCTCGTCTTGATGCGAACAACTTTCGAACTTTCCTCTATTCACTACCAGAGTTCTACAACACGGTCGCCCTCACACCTATCCAAGACTAATTTCCTCGTCTTGATGCGAACAACTCTGAATTTTCCTTCACTGAAGAAGATTGGTAAACTGTTCATACACCTTTGAAACTTTTAATCCTTACGAACCAGTACCTTAAAGATAGCATTACACACACATTATTAAACCGCGCAGTGAGTATTTTTCCTTGTTGTGTATGCTTACACCTTTCGTTCAACAAGACATGTTTCCAGAACTTTCTTCCTGAAGAACTTTTCCCGCCTTAGCCATCTTGGTTTTCTGTTTTGGCGCGGAACACTGTCATTCCTTCAGTGACCTCTTGCCACAACCTTTTTATTAATTGCAAAGATCCAGTAACTTTACTGATGGTCTCCACTGTCGAGACAATTTACCGGTTTAAAATAATAAAAGTATATATTTGTTCTTTTACCCGACTCATTTTGTCGTTTAATCCTGGCTATCTACTTGTATTATTTTTATGCACTTGTTGAATAACCATTTTCCTTACTAAGATCACTCACTCAATATTTTTACTTTGTTTGTGGATTTGGTAGTCATAAGTAGTGTCTGGCACAAGGCCACTTTTTAATAAACCAGCACTGCATGCTACAGGGTCTGCAACAAGAGCATATCACTTAGTAGAACCTCTGTCCTAGTGGGGAAATCAGATGTGGGTACTACAAATGAGTAGAGTGTTGAGTTGGAAGAGAATTTACGAGCAAAGCACACAGCTTTATCTTTGTAGATACCAGGACTTCGAATTGACTGAAGAGAAGAGGGATTGAGGATTTGCTCTTGTTCAGAGACGCCAATGATTTCTAGATCTGAACTTGCGAGATGATATATATTGTTTCATTCAATTAGCAAACAGGAACTTCACATCCTTGAGGACACGCACTCGTTACGAGCAGAGGCAAAGAGAGTCCCGTTGTAATCAGAGGTGTCGCACTGGCATAGCCGGAAGAATTGATCCCAACGGGCAATAGCGACTAAGCATCCAAGTGATAACCAAAGAGATTAAACGCAATTTAACTTGTTATTTCTTTGCTGGAATGAAAGCATCGATGCCAGCTTTCACCCAGAAGGAGACCTGTTGGGGCGCTCCCACCTTCTAACGAGTAATGGACTGGTCCCTCTTATATAAGTCAGCTCTGGAGAGAGAGTGACAGAGCGTCAGAGAGAGAGAGTCAGTGTTAGCAGTCCAGATAAGCTTACCCAGTACATACCGTTGGACTATAGACTTTGGATAATGTTTCGTACTAACCAACCTTCGTTCTACTAATCACTCTATTGTTAATTGCTTTTATGAATATACCAGTATTTTCCTCTACAACTGTGTTTGTCTTGATTCATACACCGACACGCGGGAAACTCACAACATCTCAACAAGACCTCAGATAAGTATTTTTTAACAGGATGAATAAAAACTTCATTCCAAGAGACGTCACGAAGGAAATCACGGAACAAGTCACAATCTGATCGTTGATAACAGAAAGATATTCTGTTGGTAGGAGGTTCTTGGCTAGTGCGAAGCTGAGGGAGATTTTTAAAGACACTATCGCATGAGTAGAGTTGCTGAGAGTGCAGAGCTGCGCAGTATAAATGTGTCAGGGATAGCGGTAAACAAAGAAATCTAGAATAGCAGAGTGTCCGTCAGGGTTACTGGGGAAATGCATTGGGAATTTAACAACTCGCGTGAGAGATTCAAGCCACTTGCTATGGTGGCCATAAAAGTCTGAAACACAAACATATTTGCGAAAGGGAGCAAATGGGAGCCCTAATATTATCAAATCCTATCCAGCACGCAACAGTCATGAGAGGAAATCGGACGACAGAGAAAGACGAGATAGCTCGCTGAGTTAAGTAGAGAAAGAAGAAGAGATATGTTAGAATGATATGGAGATTTAAGTGAGAGTTACCTAACTAGTGAGTGGTGTTCGCGGACATAAACTACCAGGCCATGCATGTGGGTATTGGAGTCCTTTCTAAGGATAGGAAGGTAGCCAAGAATCGATAAATCAGAGAAGATTGAAGAATTAAGATTAGTTTCGCAGATAGCTAGAATGTCCGGAGACTTTCAAAAAGGGAAGGTTCCATACTGCCAAAGTTGATATGAATACTACGAATGTTGGAGAAAGAAAGGTAAAGGGACTTAGCTCCTTTTTCTGAGTTGGTTTAGTTCTGTTTATAGTCATGTTGTATTATGGCTGAGGGTAGTGGCGGGGAAGTCAACAACTTGCGTGCGAAATTGAGTGATTGAGAAGTAAAGGGTTTGCATGTCAGGGAGTTCAGTGACAGAGAGTTTAAGCCACGTTCTATGGTGGGCATTAGTCACAGAACACAAATATATTTGCTAACGGATGTAAGGAGATACCATCTTCTATATTACCGGAATTAGCCAGGAATCGAAAAATCAGAGGAGGGGATTGAAGAGATTAATTTCGCAGAGAGCTTGGAAATCCGGAGACTTTTCAAAGAGGAAAGATTCCACACTGCAGATTTTGGTACAAATACAACGAATGTTGGAGGAAGAAAGGTTAAGGGGCTTAAATATTTTTTTTGCTTAGCTAGTTTAGTTCTGTTTATAGTCATGTGGTATTTTTGGTAAGGGAAGACCTAGGGTAGTACCGGGGATGTCAACAACTTGCGTGAGAGATTGAGAAGTTAAGGGTTTGGATGCCAGCGAGTTCAAAGACAGAGAGTTTAAGCCACTTGCCATAATGGGCATTAAAGTCACCGAACACGAATATATTTACAAACGGCTGTAAGGAGAAAGCCTTTTCTATATTATTAGAAATCCTATCCATTACGCAACAGTCTTGAGAGGTGATATAATAGGTAATGACGCAGTCATCTAGTTGTGGTGGCTGGTACTTTAATATCCGACTAACGGTCGTCCGACATCGACTGACTGACCAACTCACTGACTGACTTGTTACACTTGCTACTCCTACTTATTATAGGTGGGAGGCTATTAACAATAGAATAAGTGTGTTTCACTATAACAAGAGTAAAGGGAACGGTAGAGAAAGAAGATGTCCAAGGTTATAAACTCCCAGGGCATTTATGTGGACATTAGAGTTCTTCCTAAAGAGAGGAAGATAGCCAGGAATCGATAAATCAGAGGAGGGGTTTGAAGAGTTAAGATTAATTTCGCAGAGTGCTAGGAAATCCGGAGACTTTTGAAAGAGGAAATATTCCACACTGCAAATGCTGGTACGAATACAACGAATGATGGCGGAAGAAAGGTTATGGGGCTTAAATGTTTTTTTTTTCTTTGCTTAGCTAGTTTAGTTCTGTTTATAGTCATGTGTTATTGTTGGTAAGGGAAGACCTACGGTAGTAACGGGGATGTCAACAACTCGCGTGACAGATTGAGTAATTGAGAAATTAAGGGTTTGGATACCAGCTAGTACATTGACAGAGTATTTAAGCCACTTGCTATGGTGGGCATTAAAGTCACCAAACACGACTATATTTACAAACGGCTGTCAGCAGAAAGCCTTTTCTATATTATCTGAAATCCTATCCAGCACGCAACAGTCTTTAGAGGAAAGGGACAGGCAGAGAAAGAAGATGTCCAAGGATATAAACTTCCAGGGCATACATGTGGACATTAGAGTCCTTCATAAAGAGAGGAAGATAGCCAGGAATCAATAAGTCAGAGGAGGGGATTGATGAGTTAAGATTAGTTTCGCAGAGTGCTAGGAAATCCGGAGACTTTTCAAAGAGGAAAGATTGTACACTGCTGAGGTTGGTACGAATACAACGAATGTTGTGTTGGTGAAAGAAACGTTGAGGATTTTAGGTGTTTTTTTGCTAAGCTGGTTTAGTTCTGTTTGTAGTCATGTGTTATTTTTGGTAAGGAAAGGCCTAGAGTAGTAACGGGGAAGTCAACAACTTGCGTGAGAGATTGAGAAGTTAAGGGTTTGGATGCCAGCGAGTTCAAAGACAGAGAGTTTAAGCTACGTGCTATGGTGGGCATTAAAGTCACCGAACACGAATATATTTACAAACAGCTTTAAGGAGAAAGCCTTTTCTATATTATTAGAAATCCTATCCACTCCGCAACAGTCTTGAGAGGTGATATAATAGGTAATGACGCAGTCATCTAGTTGTGGTGGCTGGTACTTTAATATCCGACTAACGGTCGTCCGACATCGACTGACTGACCAACTCACTGACTGACTTGTTACTCTTGCAACTCCTGCTTATTATAGGTGGGAGAGTCTATTAACAATAGAATAGGCGTGTTTCACTATGACAAGAGGAAAGGGAACGGTAGAGAAAGAAGATGTCCAAGGATATAAACTCCCAGGGCATTCATGTGGACATTAGAGTCCTTCCTAAAGAGAGGAAGATAGCCAGGAATCGATAAATCAGAAGAGGGGTTTGAAGAGTTAAGATTAATTTCGCAGAGTGCTAGGAAATCCGGAGACTTTTCAAAGAGAAAAGATTCCACACTGTAAATGTTGGTACGAATACAACGAATGATGGCGGAAGAAAGGTTATGGGGCTTAAATGTTTTTTTGTTGTTCTCTTTATAGTCATGTTGGGTTATTTTTGGTAAGGAAAGGTCTAGGGTAGTGACGGGGAAGTCAACAACTGGCGTGAGAGATTGAGAAGTCTAAGGGTTTGGATGCCAGCGAGTTCAGTGACAGAGAGTTTAAACCACTTGCTATGGTGGGCATTAAAGTCACCGAACGCGAATATATTTACAAACGGCTGTAAGGAGAAAGCCTTTTCTATATTATCAGAAATCATATCCAGCAGGCAACAGTCTTGGAAGGAAAAGGAACGGTAGAGAAAGAAGATGTCCAAGGATATAAACTCCCAGACTATGCATGTGGACATTAGAGTCCTTCGTAAAGAGAGAAAAATAGCCAGGAATCGATAAATCAGAGGAGGGGATTGAAGAGTTAAGATTAGTTTCGCAGAGAGCTAGGAAATCCGGAGACTTTTCAAAGAGAAAAGATTCCACACTGCAAATGTTGGTACGAATACAACGAATGTTGTGTTGATGAAAGGAACGTTGAGGGTTTTAGGTGTTTTTTTCCTGAGCTGGTTTAGTTCTGTTTATAGTCATGTTGTGTTATTTTTGGTAAGAAAAGACCTAGGGTAGTGACGGGGAAGTCAACAACTCGCGTTGTAGATTGAGTGATTGAGAAGTAAAGGGTTCGGTCCCAGTGAGGTCAGTGGTAGATATTTTAAAACACTTGCTATGGTGGGCATGAAATCACAGAACACAAATATATTTGCTAGCGGATTTAAGGAGATGTCGTTTTCTATATTACCGGAAATACTATCTAGCAAGCAACAGCGATGAGAGGAAAGAGACCGACAGAGAAAGAAGAGATAGCTGACTTAGTTAATTAGAGAAAGACGAGGATACATTTTAGAATGATCTGGAGATTCAAGAGAGAGTACCCTAGCAAGCGGGAGATGTTAGCAGACATAACATTCTAGGTCGTACATGTGGACATTAAAGTATCTCCTAAAAATAGGAAGATGGCCAAGAAAGCAGAAAAAAGGATTTAAGAGTTAATGCTTAATTTTACAGAAGGCTAGGATGTCCGGAGAATTTACGAAGAGGAACCATTCCTCGCTGCAAAAGTTTGTACGAATGCCACAAATGTGGTTATTTATTTATTAAGAGCTAGAAAGGACAGGAAATTGTGGAGAGCCATGATTTTGGAGAAAGGCAGGTATAGGTGATTTTTGTTGAGCTGATTTAATTTTATATCATTGTTTTTTTTTATAGTCATGATGTGTTATTTCGTTAAGAGATGCCTAGTACAATAGT
>CAHIKZ030002134.1:485000-505000 GCA_903632075.3 Acanthosepion pharaonis | reverse complement strand
GGGGGAGTAGGAGGAGAAGTAAAGAAGATGGAGTAGAAAGAGAAGACGAAGAAGAAAAAAAGAAAGATAAATAAGAAGAGGGAGGCGGCAGAGGAGAATAAGAAGTCATTTTTTTTTCTATAAAGTTCTACGTTTAAAACCTCGAAATTATTACAATAAATTTAATTTCATTTTTAATGTAAACAGAAAATAACAAAGACTTGGCACTTAGAAGAAGAAGAAGAAGAAGAAGAAGAAGCAGGAGGAAGAGTAGTAGTAGTAGTAGTAGTAGTAGTAATAATAATAATAATAATAATAATAATAATAATAATAATAATAATGAGAAGGAGGAGGAGGAGACGGTCCTTTTATCCCAGAAAGTTTTACTTATAAATTCTCGTTGTTCTTACAATAAATTTAACTTCATTTCTTTTTTAATGCAAAGAGAAAATACCAAAGACTTGTCTTGGAGGTTATTAAAATCTATGAAATCGTTTACGCCGTTATAAGTTAAAATATTCGTCGATGCAGAAAAGAATTTTCACTGCTCTTGGCCTAATATACTGTCGTCGTATGAGGAATCAAAATGGCTGTCGTCTGCCTGTCTACGTTTTTTTTCGAATCTATTAACTCTTTTGTTTTCTTTTTCTCTTATAAAAAATAAGGTCTATGTTCACGTCTTAAGACCAAAGGCGAAACATTTTGTCATTCTGAAATTATATAAGTTGTTACTGACCAGTCAATAAAACACGAGAGCTAATCAAAAAGTATCGGGACTGGTGACAGAAAAAGAAAACTACAATACATATCACTTCTCCATTTAATCTCCTTCAAAGTAACCAACCCCCTCTGAAACCACACACATTATCCAGCGTCATTTCCATTCATAGGAACATTCATGGGACTATTGGTTTAGCGAACGGCCGCCTGGTCGCATTATCTTGACTTTCCTTGGCGTCTTGAAATGAAGTTCTTTTCAAGTGTGATTTAATTTTTGAGGAGGAAAAAGTTGTAATGGGCGAGATCTGGCAAATATCTATGGATCCGTCTGTTCCCCCAGCTATGGGTTAAATAGTAACACTTGTCGTAATATGGCTTCCCTATGTATTTTTCTTAGAATTCCGTTTTTGCGATAGCGAGCGGCCGCATAGGTCGCATTCTCTTGACTTTCCTCGACATCTTGAAATGTTCTTTCTTTCATCTGGGATTTGATTTTTGAACAGTGAAAAGTCGCTCGGTCGATATCTGGTGAATATGGTGTTTCTTGGACGTTGAGAATTTTGCAATTTGCCAGAAACTGCTGCACATGACATGGTCAATGATGGAACCTCTGTGGTACAGTGAGGTGACCACACTCTACACACTATCCTTCCAAGTAATGCTATAAATCATTATGCCGAATTTTCTAAATACTCTCACTATGCTAATATCATTGGGTATTTGATTTATAGTTAATCCCCTGTCTTCCATCACCCTGTAGTGAACACGATCAATGTTTTGCTTTGTGGTGGAAATTGCAAGACGTCCAAACGTCAAGGCTCTCTGTTCCCCTGTCTAAATTCAGCTGACAACTTCTGTACTGTTGATAAAGCTGGGATGTCATTCCCTAATATAGCAACATTATCAGCATGAATATCCCTGGGAATTAACCCCTTTTTTGGAAGTACATGATAAAACTACAATGTCAGATTTTGTCCATTTACAAGAGAAGTTGCTGCTAGTAACATTTGAAGTTTTATTTGAACAGTCAAATATGAGTTTACATTGAAAGAAACGAATGTACCAGAATAGATTAAACACAGACGAAGAAAAGAAATGAATGCATGCAACATTTCACGGCTTTAGATTTTCAGCACATCCTGGTATTATCAAGGCAAAAATGAAAGCGAAATGTTTTTGTTTTCATAGTTACATTAAATATCAAAATTTAAAAAGAAAGAGACGCTCCTGCGTAAGCCTCTTTCTGGTTAATGTTAACTTCCTTTATACTAAGAGTTATTTTTTTTCATGTCGTCAATATAGTAAAATTCCCAGAACAATTTTGTGGATAAGACATATTGGTATAAGAATGACAATAGGAAAAACGTCTTAGTTTTTGCCGCTGCCATTCGTCTTCCGATCTTATTCGTTTCAATTTTGATTTGACAAAATCGGAAGACGAAACACATCGGCAAAAACTAAAATGTTTATCCTATTGTGATTCCTATAACAAGTTGTCTTATCCACATAATTGTTCAGGGAATTTTACAATATAATATATTTTCATGTCATGAATGATTACGTTTTTTTTTTTTTTTTTTTTTTGTTTAGTTTAATTACTCATGCAGTTTTTCAGTGATTCTTACAACAAATGGTATCAAGATGGCGAAAAATCTCATCTGAAAACCTGGATAAAAGAGACTCAGTTTAGATTTGGACAATTTTGCTGTTACAATTTCCGCTGTTACACACACACACACACACACACACACACACACACACACACACACACACATGCACACACACATACGCATAGTAAAATTCCCAGAATAATTTTGTGTATAAGACAGATTGTTATAAGAATGACAATTGGAAAAATTCTTATTTTTGCCAACGCATTTCGACTTCCGACTTTATCAAGGCCAAAATGAAAGCGAACTGTTTTTGCTTTCATAGTTACATTAAATATCAAGATTTAAAAAGAAAGAGACGCGCCCGCGTAAGCCTCTTTCTGGTTAATGTTAACTTCCTTTATACTAAGAGGTTGTTTTTTTTCATGTCGTCAATATAGTAAAACTCACAGAATAATTTTATGGATAAGACGCATTGGTATAAGAATGACAGCTGGAAAAACGTCTTAGTTTTTGCCAATTCCATTCGTCTTCAGATTTTATTCGTTTCAATTTTGCCTTCACAAAATCAGAAGACGAAACGCGTTGGCAAACACTAAAATGTTTTTCCTATCGTGATCCTTTAACAATTTGTCTTCTCAACAGAATTGTTCAGGGAATTTTACAATATTATATGAGTTTATATTGAAAGAAATGGTGCAAAGGAATAGATTAAACAGAGAAGAATACACAAAAAGTTGAAAGATCTGTAATGTAATCGATCCTCACTTGGGATCACAACTTCAGTCACTTTCTCAACGTCGTGACATGGCTTCCCTCTGTCTTTTCTATAAATATGTTCATGGGAAATTCTCTGACGGATTTTTTTCCCCTGCTACCCGACTCCAGGAATTTAAGCGTACTATTGGGTGCATCGAGGTTCCAACCGTTTACTGTTCAAATAGCTAAATGCAACTGCCACTTTTACTCTAAAATTTTATTTCCTTGCACTTCCCGAAAGTGAACCTCCCTTCAGATTATTTGCTTCCATGATAACTACAATCTTCAAAAATGTAAATGCAACCACGATCTTCCGTATTCGTCAATCCTGTTCACCTTTTGTACTTTCCTCATTTCTCTTCACTCCCTGTAAACCCCTTTACTAGTGGCATGCCTGCCTTATTTTTTCTTGCTGGGCGAAATATTAATATATATATATATATATATATATATATATATATATATATATATATATATATATATATATGCATTAGAGGTCAAATGTACATGTTAAAACATTTGGAAAAGTTAATAACAGAGAAAAGTTGTACAAAATATAATGATACATTAAATTGTTAATATTAAGCGAGAAACAGTATAACATTCGTTGGTAGCAAAAAAAGACAAAAAACAATATTAACTGGTATGTTAAAGCAAGAGAAACAAATAAAAAGTGTGCTTAACTGCTATGTAATATCAATCCTCATATATATGGCAGTGAATGCTGGACAATTTCCTCACAGATGAAGAGGGAGAGTTCAAGCAAGAGAAACAACGAAAAGAGTGCTGAACTGCTATGTAATATCAATCCTCATATATATGGCAGTGGATGCTGGACAATTTCCTCTCAGATGAAGATGAGACTTGAAGCAAGAGAAACAAAGAAAAGAGTGCTAAACTGCTATGTAATATCAATCATCCTATATGGCAGTGAATGCTGGACAATTTCCTCACAGATGAAGATGAGACTTGAAGCAATAGAAACAAAGAAAAGAGTGCTGAACTGCTATGTAATATCAATCCTTCTATATGGCAGTGAATGCTGGACAATTTCCTCACAGATGAAGAGGAGACATGAAGCAAGAGAAACAAAGAAAAGAGTGCTGAACTGCTATGTAATATCAATCCTCATATATATGGCAGTGGATGCTGGACAATTTCCTCTCAGATGAAGATGAGACTTGAAGCAAGAGAAACAAAGAAAAGAGTGCTGAACAGCTATGTAATATCAATCCTCATATATATGGCAGTGGATGCTGGACAATTTCCTCTCAGATGAAGATGAGACTTGAAGCAAGAGAAACAACGAAAAGAGTGCTGAACTGCTATGTAATATCAATCCTCATATATATGGCAGTGGATGCTGGACAATTTCCTCTCAGATGAAGATGAGACTTGAAGCAAGAGAAACAAAGAAAAGAGTGCTGAACTGCTATGTAATATCAATCCTCATATATGGCAGTGGATGCTGGACAATTTCCTCTCAGATGAAGATGAGACTTGAAGCAAGAGAAACAAAGAAAAGTGCTGAACTGCTATGTAATATCAATCCTCTTATATATGGCAGTGGATGCTGGACAATTTCATCTCAGATGAAGATGAGACTTGAAGCAAGAGAAACAAAGAAAAGAGTGCTGAACTGCTATGTAATATCAATCCTCCTATATATGGCAGTGGATGCTGGACAATTTCCTCCTCTCAGATGAAGATGAGACTTGAAGCAAGAGAAACAAAGAAATGAGTGCTGAACTGCTATGTAATATCAATCCTCATATATATGGCAGTGGATGCTGGACAATTTCCTCATCAGATGAAGATGAGACTTGAAGCAAGAGAAACAAAAAAAAAAGAGTGCTGAACTGCTATGTAATATCAATCCTCATATATGGCAGTGGATGCTGGACAATTTCCTCTCAGATGAAGATGAGACTTGAAGCAAGAGAAACAAAGAAAAAGTGCTGAACTGCTATGTAATATCAATCCTCATATATATGGCAGTGAATGCTGGACAATTTCCTCTCAGATGAAGATGAGACTTGAAGCTAGAGAAACAAAGAAAAGAGTGCTGAACTGCTATGTAATATCTATCCTCCTATATGGCAGTGGATGCTGGACAATTTCCTCTCAGATGAAGATGAGACTTGAAGCAAGAGAAACAAAAAAAAGAGTGCTGAACTGCTATGTAATATCAATCCTCATATATATGGCAGTGGATGCTGGACAATTTCCTCTCAGATGAAGATGAGACTTGAAGCAAGAGAAACAAAGAAAAAAAAGTGCTGAACTGCTATGTAATATCAATCCTCATATATATGGCAGTGGATGCTGGACAATTTCCTCACAGATGAAGATGAGACTTGAAGCAAGAGAAACAAAGAAAAAAGAGTGCTGAACAGCTATGTAATATCAATCCTCATATATATGGCAGTGAATGCTGGACAATTTCCTCTCAGATGAAGATGAGACTTGAAGCAAGAGAAACAAAAGAAAAAGAGTGCTGAACTGCTATGTAATATCAATCCTCATATATATGGCAGTGGATGCTGGACAATTTCCTCTCAGATGAAGATGAGACTTGAAACAATAGAAACAAAAGAAAGAGTGCTGAACTGCTAACTGCTTGAATATCAATCCTTTATATGGCAGTGAATGCTGGACAATTTCCTCACAGATGAAGAGGAGACTTGAAGCAAGAGAAACAAAGAAAAGAGTGCTGAACTGCTATGTAATATCAATCCTTATATGGCAGTGAATGCTGGACAATTTCCTCACAGATGAAGAGGAGACATGAAGCAAGAGAAACAAAGAAAAGAGTGCTGAACTGCTATGTAATATCAATCCTCATATATATGGCAGTGGATGCTGGACAATTTCCTCTCAGATGAAGATGAGACTTGAAGCAAGAGAAACAAAGAAAAGAGTGCTGAACTGCTATGTAATATCAATCCTCATATATATGGCAGTGGATGCTGGACAATTTCCTCTCAGATGAAGATGAGACTTGAAGCAAGAGAAACAAAGAAAAGAGTGCTGAACTGCTATGTAATATCTATCCTCATATATATGGCAGTGGATGCTGGACAATTTCCTCTCAGATGAAGATGAGACTTGAAGCAATAGAAACAAAGAAAAGAGTGCTGAACTGCTATGTAATATCAATCCTCCTATATGGCTGTGAATGCTGGACAATTTCCTCACAGATGAAGAGGAGACTTGAAGCAATAGAAACAAAGAAAAGAGTGCTGAACTGCTATGTAATATCAATCCTTCTATATGGCAGTGAATGCTGGACAATTTCCTCACAGATGAAGAGGAGACATGAAGCAAGAGAAACAAAGAAAAGAGTGCTGAACTGCTATATAATATCAATCCTCCTATATGGCAGTGAATGCTGGACAATTTCTCTCATTTTGAAGAGGGGACTTAAAGCAAGAGAAACAACGAAAAGAGTGCTGAACTGCTTATAATATCAATGTTCCTGTATGCTGGACAATTTTCTTCATGAAGAATTTCTTTTAATATGAAGAGAGGAACTTAAATATCAAACATATGGCAGCTATGCTAAATTCAAAAATTAGCTATGTAATATTAGGACACACACACACACACACACACACACACACACACACACACACACACACATTTCACACAAACAAAGAAAAAAAAAATGAATCATGCATATTTTGAAAATGTCAGGGTTCACTGGACAATTTCCTTCAGAACAAAAAAGACTAAAGCAAGTAGTTCAAGAAAAGAAAACTGCAATTAAATATTCATATATGGCTCATGAAACTCCTTTCTTCAGATTAAGAAGGTAATTTTATATATATATGTCCTACTTTAATAGTAAAAAAATAAGAAAAAATAAAAGACCTATTGTTAGAACAGTGTGAGATCCATGAAAAATAAAAAAGTTTATGTATATGTAACACACACACACACACACACACACACACACATATATATATATATATATATATATATATATATATATATATATATATATATATGCAAGTTTATATATATTCATATATTAAATATGCTCAACAGTAAACATTATATATATAGAATGCTGGATCTTAATATAAGTGATGGAAGCTAAAATAAAAATCACATAAAATCAAGCTATATATTTACATCATCACGATAAAAGACACAGAGTGTGTTGAAACAAAATGGCTATTTTTGTCAGATTTTTATAACATACTTATGTTATAATTTTTTATAAATAATAATTATATATATATATATATATATATATATATATTTTATTTTAATAAAAAAATGAAGCTTAAAAAAATTCTTGAAAAACATCTGGCGAATCTTGTATTCTATGGGTTTTTGACGCTCTTGTATATAAATATATATATATATATTTGTTTATGAATGCTAAGACATTACCACGATAAGATTTAAATGTAATAAGACTTGACGTATTATCTGTCTTTTATTCAACTGCTACAAAAAATTTTATTGGGCATGAATTTCAATTAATCTGATGAGAAAAAACATCATCCTCCTTATATTTACCCATATATTACATAAATTTGTTTCTTGTTTCTAAATATATATATATATATATATATATATATATATATATATATATATATATATATATATATATTAAACAATATAAAATCGGACAAACTTTCAATGAACTCACATTTAATGGGTTTCTGTCACTGGATTTAAATCTCCCGAAATTAAGGCAATGGAAGAACTTGGAACTGTTATGAGATTTGAATTAACAGGATAACTTCAACTGACATCCATTAAACATGGCAACATGGAACTTTTAATGAAAGTCTATCTCCATATGGCAGTCAGGTTTTAAATGACATTCCAAAACCTGAAAAAAAGGCCGGACTGCGTACAACGGCTGAAATTTGTCATAAATATGGCGACAAAGAATAGAAACAATAATCCGAACTTATAATATAAATAGTATATATAAATTCCATTAAATATATTTTTTTCCATAGATGAAACATGGTTTTATCGAATATTAAAAGATATGACATTTTTTTTACTGGGATATAAAAATCGAAACTTTAAAATCAATATATAAATCACAGATGCAAAACAATTTGCTTTATTCCTAAAGATTTAATGTTCTATATATTGGCGGCAATGCTGAATTATTCCATCGATTTCAATTCCAATCTTGCAAAGCAATTAAAGTTTGCATCAAAATGAAAAAATCTTATTGAAGATGTGATTTGTTAATATCCCGATTCAAAAAAACAATTTTGAATTTTAATTTCTTAAAAATATATATTTTTCTCTTTATGTCAGATATATTTATTTATAACATACTAGCAAATGGCCCGGCGTTGCCCGTGCTTGATTCAAAAATCGTACGACTCATACAGCAATCGCTATCACTTGACTTAAAATATTTTTGCCCCTTCCTTGCCTTTAAAAAGGAGTGCCCTTTGCCGTGCTGATGTTGCTACATGACTTACTTCTTGCCTATCTCACACTGCGAATTTTTTCTAAGCTCTATACTAAACATTAAATCTGTTACGAAAAAACAACTAAACAAAATGAACACAAAACGATCAGCTTTAAAAAGGACTCGTAACTGGAAAAACCGAATGAAAAAAGAATGTTAACAACAAATACTTTTTTTTTTGCACACCCAACCCAGTTCTGTGGAATCAGAATCAACGTTGAGTTTAAGCAAGCGAATGAGCCAATTGGATTAAAGTACCATGCATATTTAAATTTTTTTCCACTTGTGACGAATGCAGCTATCGATTTTTTTATGCTAGTTAACATTCGTGTCAGTCAGCTGTTGGCTCTCACGCTGGCCAATAAATCTTCCTGCCTATTCGTGGCAGCCAGCTATAGGCTCTCACCCTGGTCAGTACAAAATGACCGCAAAGTACATGAAAACTGCCGTAGAAGCATGAAAAAATCGATTATTTCCACTATCGATGGGAGTTGGGAAATGCAAAGTCGGTCGTGGCCTAATTTCCACTTGGAGCATGTGCATATAAATTTTGGTACAAATCCGTCGAAAATTTCGGCTGTGCATTCGTTACACACACACACTCACACACACACACATCTTGCCTTTTATAGATAGAGATTTCGTGTTTATTTAATTTTATTTTCAATTTAGTCTCATTTGGATTTTGGTTTGGTTTGTTTAGCCGACATAGTAATATCTTTTAATTTTTTCGAATATCCTTTTTGAAAATTATTTTAATTAGATCGATATTGTTACAAATATCGAGGGAAATCGTTTTCGCTCATTAAAAAATTTGTTAAAGCAGAGATGTTCACATGTTCTTAAAACAATTTATTAAAGACTCGCATTGAATCTATTCAATATCAAATTTGTTTCAGGGGCCTTGCATTTAAATTTAAGAATCATGGAATTTCCCGATTCAAGCTCTGCTTTACCTGTTGACAAAATACATTTTCTAAGATAACTGTAACCATATTTATTTATTTTGAAATTTGTTTCATCCATTCAAAAATATACAATGCTATTAAAAAAAAGTGACTTAAAAATTTTTGCCAAGTTTGAAAAAGAATAGTATTAAATTTAAATCAAATCTTTTTAAAAATTCAAAAGACATTTTACCGGTAAACTAAACATTAAATCTGAGAAAAGAATAAAAATGAAAGTGAGAAAATAATATCATTACATGGATACATCTTGCAAGTTCAACGGTAAAACGTTGAGACCTACTTGCCAATCTAGTAAAGAGTTCGCTTAAATTCATTCAGGCACAGCACCTACGAGGAAAGTAATATTTGTTTTTTATTATTTTTTTTTTTCATGTGACGGGAAAGCAAGTAGCCTGAAGTAAGTTTTACAGACGAGAAACGCTATACTAGAAACTATCAGAATTGAACTTGTCGTTCCGTTCAGCAATTTCGACAGGAAAATAATGAGACCTAACTGCCAATCGAGTACTACACTAGCAAAAAGATAGGCCACCTGAAATCTTACCGGACCGATTTTTATAGAAAAGACAGTGAAGCTACGTTCTGAACATACAGTTACATGTAGCCATTTCGGTTGTAAAATGATGAATACAACGGATTCGAACTCAGCTCTCCGATTCCTCAATCCGAGCCGCTATCCATTACTCTTCTGCACATTCTCATCTGATTATAGAACCTACGATTATATCTAGCAATTTTGACAGTAAAAAGATTAGACCAAGCTACCAATGTAATAAGTCACTGAGGATGAGACCTATCTGCCAATCTAGTACTGCGTTTAAATTCTTAAAGTCGAGGTAACAAAGAGGTAAGTCCATCAGAACAATTAACATGGAGATTTTTATAGAAAAGACAAAAGGCAACTATATTATGGCGCATTGAATGTAACCGAAGGCGACACATTAGTCTTTTTTTTACAAGAGTTTCATAAGGTTTCATAGTTTCTCATACGCATGTGTTATGCTTGTTAACTTTGTCACTTGCTAAAAACAAAATCCGTTTTCTTCCAATCTCTGTAGCATTTCTGTGCAAAATGTACATTTAGCCATTTTCGGTTGTAAAATGATGAAATCTATCCCAGCAGTCAATGAGGAATCTCAACAGCAGATTTCAAGTATGCATTCGTACAGGAGGACGCCATCTACAAGACGTAATTTTAAAAAAATGAAAATCCCATCATTGTTTCTTAAATGGCATATTTTAAGGTTTCAATTACTATGAATAAAATATTTATCTTCCATCACTCTTGCTTTTATTGGATTGTTAAAAAGTTTCCGTATTTTTGGGTCACCCTATATGTAGGTGGATATTCCTCTCAGTCTGCGAAAACGGTAAAAAATTCTTTTTTAATTCTATGAAGCTGAAAATGTTGAGGTTATATTAGGGTCCACCAAAAGTTCTGATTTAACTCCAATTGATCTTTCGTACTAAAATTGGTCAAAATCATCTTCGCCCGACAGGAATCTATTCTCTCCATTATTAAGTGTCGGGAGATTGCAATGGTTTGGACACGTCACACAGTCTCGGCACGACCATCTTGGAAGGCACTGTTGAAGGCGGACAGAAACGGGGATGGCAGTTCAAAAGCTGGTCAGACAACAACAAAGTGTGGATCGTCTGTTTATTCTGCTCTTACGTCCTCCCGACCACTAAAACTGACAAAGGACTGATGATGATGTTGATGATGATGATAGTCGTGGTAGGGATGCTGATGATGATGATAGGGTGATGGTAGTGGGTGGGTGTTCAGTTTGAGAAGAGAATTGAGAATAAGCAAGTGGAGAAAAATAACACACACACATATAGAAAGAATACTTTTAAAAGAAAGAAAAAGAAAGAAAGAAAGAGAGAGAGAAAGAGTAAAGAAAGAATGAAAGTAAAAGAGCAGAAAGAAATAAAAATGAAAGAAAAAGACATTTTGGAAAGAAAGAAAGAAAGAAAGAAAGAAAGAAAGAAAGAAGAAAGAAGACAATTTGGAAAGAAAGATGGAAACAAAGAAAGAAACAAATGTATAAATAGATCAAGAAAGAAAGAAAGAAAGAAAGAAAGAAAGAAAGAAAGAAATATAGGCATTTTGAAAATGGTAGATATCGCTGTATCATTTGGTTACAAAGAAAAAGGTAATCTTGGGAAAAAGAAAGAAAGTAATTTTGGATGAAAGGAAAATGGAAAACAGAAAGAAAGAAAGAAAGAAAGAAAGAAATAAAGAAAAAAAGAACGGGGAAAAAGAAAGAAAGAATGAACGGGAAAAAAGAAAGAAAGAACAGAAGAAAGAAAAGAACATGGAAAAAAAGAAAAGAAAAGAAGAAAAAAAAAGAAAAGAAAGAAAGAAAAAAAAAAAAAGAAAAGGAAGGAAGGAAGGAAAGAAGGAAGGAAGGAAGGAAGGAAAAGAAGAAAAAAGAAAAGAAAGAAAAAAGAAAAGAAAGAAAGAAAGCACGGGAAAAAAGAAGGAGGAAAGGAAGGAAGGAAGGGAAGAAGAAAGGAAAAACAGAAGAAAGAATGAAAGAAAAAAAGAAAGTTAAGAAAGAAAAGAAAGAAAGGAAAAAAAAAGGAAGGAAGGAAGGAAGGAAGGAAGGAAGGAAGGAAGGAAGGAAGGAAAAACAAAAAAAAAAAAAAAAAAGAAAAGAAAAGAAAAGAAAGAAAGAAAGGAAAAAAGAAAAGAAAAAACAAAGGAAAAAAAAAGAAAGGGAAAAAAAAAAAAGAAAGAAAAAAAGAAAAAAAAGAAAGAAAGAAAAAAGAAAGCACTTGGAAAAAGAAAGAGAAAAGGAAGGAAGGAAGGGAGGAAGAAAAAAGGAAAAAACAGAAGAAAGAAAGAAAAAAGAAAGAAAGAACGGGAAAAAAAGAAAGAAAGAAACAACGGGAAAAAGAAGGAAAGAAAGAAAAGAAGGAAGGAAGGAAAAACAGAAGAAAGAAAGAAAGAAAGAAAGAAAGAAAGAAAGAAAGAAAAGAAAAAAGGAAAAAAAAGAACGGGAAAAAAGAAAGAAAGAACAGAAGAAAGAAAGAACGGAAAAAGAAAGAAAGAAAGAAAAGAAGGAAGGAAGGAAAAACAGAAGAAAGAAAGAAGGAAAGAAAGAAAAGGAAAAACAGAAAGAAAGCCGTAGAGAAGAAAAAAAAAAAAATAAAGGAAGGAATGCTAGAGTCGTTAATTTAACAGAAAACCAAGTATATAAAAAATTTGAGATATCGAAAGAAAGAAACAGAAAATATTTGTGAATAAAATTTTTAAATACCAAAGAAATTCGCATGCAAAGAAGAAATAATGAATAACAATTGATCAATGAAAATACTTAAGAGAGAGAAAAGACATAAAGAAAAACAAAACAGGAAAGCAAAAACAAAACTACTCCCCACCCCCTACACTGCCATCGGGCCAAGAGAATTATCAGTCCACCTGCCTGGGCCCAATCCCAATTTAAAGTTTCCGAACTGCTTATATATTCTTATATCTTAAAAAAAAAAAAAAATCCTTAATCACAAATCAATTCATTTTTGTCAGTACTTATGAGAAAACCAATGTATTTAGATGGCAAACATAACAAGGAAATAAATCCTTCGAGACTGGATTATCGAGTCGATAATCATCTTCTGGATTAGTCGAATGGGACAAATCAACCCCACGAACAATAAAAAATACAATTTTATTGAAAAAGAAAAGGTATATTCAAAAATATATACAGCTGTAGTTTTTGACAGACTTTAAATGCTATTGCTGAGTAGTAGAGTGGAGGTCTTATCTAACACGAGCGGAAAAAATCAGGGGCGGCTGACCATATATGGAGAGAAAAGATCACCGCCCACAGTGGAATATTCGTAAACTGAAGGAATCAGCACATATGCTTGCCCACAAAAATCCCCTGAGCCGACTAAGCATAGAAATGAATACAGTATGGGAACCAGTAATAAGGAGTGCCAGAAACAAGCAATAATAACAAGGAAAAATTGCAAGCTCCGATTAAAAAATATACAATGATAACATCAAAAATTGCAATATGAGCACAGGTAAAAATGGAAATGAAGACATTAGCTTTGTAACTTCCAGAAATTCATACACAGATGTCCTCAAGGACACATGGCACAATGTATAAAGGCGTTAGTTAGATCCAGTGATAGGACCCAAAGAGTGAGCCTAGGCGGTGGATAACTTGGAGGGGGGGAATAACAGGAGATAACTGATAACTGACATCCATTACTAATGGCACATGGAACTAGAACAGTCTACCCCCAGCGAGCGAAATAAAGGGTTCAGGTTGACATTCCAACCACCTGAAGAAGGCCATAGCATACAACGGCCGAAACGTTGTGATAATATGGCAACAAAGATGAGGACAATAGTCCGAACAATGTAAATAGTGTCTTGTTTTTTGTTCTGTTATTTCTCCTCCTGGTTGTAAGGTTTCGAAAGAGAAAGGATGATTTCTTGTATCATTGTCCGATAGCTGAGCATTTTAATTCTCAGGCCTTCTTCATGTAACTATAAATATACAGTATAACAAATAAATAAAAAACAAGTAAAATAAATTAATCTAAATCAATCCAAATAAATAAATAAACTAACAAACCGATCCTGATAGATGAACCGTTAGAAAAAACAAGTAAAGATAATCAATCCAAATAAATAAATAAAGTAATAAACAAATTAAAAACTGCTTCCGCCAAAATAACAGTTAGAATAAACTACAACAATCATCCCCAAAATTTAATAAATAGCTTTAATTATCTTCCCAAGCCAAAACAAAACTATTAAATAAGCGATATAAATAAATTTTTACTACGTAAATAAAACACCGATTAAAATAAAAATAAATAAATAAATATATAAGATAAGAAATAAATATAAAAAATAAAATAAGCAAAATGTTTTAACAAAATAGACAAATAAACCACCTCCGGTAAAATAACCGCCAAAATAGACTACCCACAATGCGCCACTGACCCGTATATATAAATCGCCCTGAAAAAAAATAACACTCATGGCCTGACGATTGCGTCTAGCATGAAACAGCCTGTTGACTTCAATGTTCACTTTTATATTTACAGACGCTTTATGACTGATAATGAGAACTTTATCTCATAAATTTAGCACACCTTAAAGTATATTACTTCATATATATATATATATATATATATATATATATATATATATATATATATATATATATATTCCTATTTTGAAAAAAATATTCGAATTTTTGGTTTGCCAATAATCAAATCAATCTCGAAGGAAAAAAAAGGTTTTTAAATTAAAAAGCTAGAAACATGAAAGTCTGTCGAAAAATCGCACAGATACAGGTTTAAAGGCCAAAATAAAAAAAACCCGATAAAGAATAAAAAAAAAAACATAACAAAAAGAGCTCAATAAACCGTAGAGCAGACCTAGATAAACCTAGTGATCAAGCTTTCCCTTTATCCGAATAGGTTAAATCTGGATAGGTTTGTCTGACTTACTAAGTTTATATATATATATATATATATATATATATATATATATATATATATATATATATATATTGTCCGAACAACAAAATTTAAAAAAATGAATATCAATATACTTCAAACCCCTATGGTTGAAGATCGAGATTTAATCTAACCTTTGAATAAAATATTTCCTGACTACCTAAATATCACGCTTAACCTTAATGTTAAAACCTTCAAACCTTACCATAAAAAAAGGAAAAAAAATTACTATATTGATATCAGTTCTACCCACCCCAGTGCAATCCTATGACACGTAGCCACTATAATTTATCCCCAGGGTTAGTAAACTAGTTTCCATTGAAAAAAAATGTTTGATAAGAATAAAGAACTATATGAAAAGGTCCTCCATAAAAGTGTTTTAAATACCCATACACGAAAAGTGGGATGTTGGGTGTAAAAATAGGAAAAGAAAAATTTCAATTTCCGTCTTCTGCAAACTGTCATCAATCAACTTCAACAAAAGAAATCCTTTAAATAAGATATTCAAAAAAATCAAAATCAAAATTAGTTTCATTTTGTTTAAATTAAAATTTATGTTTATAAACCATTAATTCTCATAAAAATTACATTTAAAACCAAACTAAATCTAGCATAGAAATCCCCCTTGTAATCGTTGAATTACGAAGAACTGACCAGTTGAAGGCAAATGCAGATCCACTAGGGTAGTACACAGGCAACAATTACCCCTAAAGAAAATTACAATTACCCCTAACGAAAATACAACAAATCATAATATTCAAATCGGCATTGCTGCAAAAGAATTTAAAGAGATTATCGATGCGCAAAGACATTCATTCACCAATCCAAAATTAAAACACCAAACAGCCCTTTCGAAAAAAATTTTGGGAATTGAAGGAAAAGGGTCTGAATTCTCAAATAAATTCGAAAATTTTAGATTTCGCTAACACCACCAATAGTTTTAGGGATAGGATATCAGAATAATAAAATATAAATCAAAATATTAAATCAACGGAGAGAACTAATCACGAAATATAGACATAGAACTAGATTCAAAATTACATAAGAATACATGTGTATATATGCGGGGTGTATGTGTGCGTAGAGTGGCATATGTTTCCGTATATGTAAATGCACATATATGTATATGTAAGTGTGTTCGACAGAAGGATTTATTTCATTGGGTGCTCTGGTATTACCCATAATTTATAAATCTAACATTCAACTAATTTATCTTAATCTTAACTGGTTTAAATTTAAATCCACCCCCCTTACTTATTAATATCTAGCAGTGGAACCCGGCGTTGCCCGGGGATGTAACAGTAAGAGATAGATCAAGTATCGACCATCATAAAGACTGAAAAATAAAATTGACAAAGATTATTGTTTAAGGTTGACGGACACGCATGTCTTAATTATTTTTTTATTTTTTTATTTTTTTTAACGAATTGGTCAAACCCAAATTCAAACAAAAACATTGTTTTCAATCGTTATGGATCTACCGATTGAATAGAATTTTATTATAAACTATTGTCTTGTAAATGGAATTTTTAAAGCATTCTGAATGTAAAAATAAAGAAAAAAGTGTGCAAGACAATAAGAAACACTACCTGCCAAAAAAAAAAGTGAAGTTTTGTTGAAATCAGTTGAAAAATGTAGGAAATCTGATCCCATATATAAACGAACAGACACACACACACACACAAACACAACCTGGGTTTTTATAATAAGTATAACTCGATATGAGTTGTCCCCCTTTCATTCTGACGAAAGTGATGCCTCTTAACTGTGTTTTCAAATTGATTACGTGCAAAAACAATTCTGTTTTTCCAATTTTTGGCGCTGTCAAAACCACCGCAAGGTAATTTTACGTAGTCCTGCGAAGTTTTGTTGAAATCGGTTGAAAAATGTAGGAAATCCGATCCAATATATAAACGTACATACACACACACACACACACACACACACAACTTGGGTTTTATAATAAGTATGATCTTGGACCCTTGTAGTATAAAAACTATTTACTGTGAATCCCAGGAAAACACACTTCGTGCTTGTATAAGAAACGCCGCATAATTAAGAATCATCCTCTTAGCTACGAAGAACGAAAATTTCTAAAATAAAATTAACATATAAAAACACAGAGCGTTTCCCCGGGAATTAGATAGTTTAAGTGCTCTACCAGTCGCTAACACAAATCCTTTCTCATTAACAAGGTGTCAGCCAGAGGAGAACTGATATTGAAAATAAATATAAGATAAATGCTTTTTTCAATTAATTTTTTTATTTAGATAAAATATTTTAAACAGCTATCATCAGCCCCTAAATGTCTGACAAGCTTGAAATAGACTATTTCCACGTTGAGGTATTTTTTTGCTGTTTAAAAATACACATGCTCTCTTATAATAATAAAAAATCAAGCTCTCTGTGGATCAGTTTTAATAATTAATATCACTAGGATCAAACCGGATTATATACCAACGGATCTATTACCTGTATTATATATATAATTGAGAGAATAGAAAAGTTCAGGGCAGATAACATTAGAAAGATTTTAGAGTTCCATGAAAATAAGTGGATACAACGTCTAAAAACAAAATATCCAGCCGGGCTAAACCATAAATTTAACAATATAGATAGTATTAATATATGACCCTACAAATCAAAACCTACCCACATTTCTCACCCACACAAGACAGACATGCTTACGGAGGTGTGGAGGCCTCACACTTATACACTCACCCACACGAATATACACACTTACACACATCATACTCACTCACTCCCTAATGAGCCAAATGATAACACACACTCACAGCAATACACACGCTTACACATATCATACTCACTCACTTCCTAAGAACCAAATAACACACACACAAACACTAAACAGAGACACATCCACTCACCAGGTCCAATAAAACTGTCAAATTGACCAGAGAATTCAGAGCAGCAGGTATCTATCCAGCTCTTATCTGAAATAACAACTTAAAAAAGACTGTTTGACCAACACAAGGAATGTTAAAAGATTCATTTTAAAAAGATAAAAAGAAAAAAAACAAATGAAAACTACAGACAAAAGTTCATTTTTCTCCATCAAAAGACATTCATTTCTGTAGTTTACTGCTACCAGCAAGCAGAATATTTCTTCTCCTGATGATGGCCATTTTGGCCGAAACTAGTCGAGGAATCTAAATGAAATAATAATAAAAAAAAAAAAAAAATATTAATCTACAACCCAGTGTGTCTGAAGATTTTAATTTTAATTTTTTTATTGTTCAATATATATATATATATATATATATATATATATATATATATATATATATATGTATGTGTGTGTGTGTTTTCTGTTTTATGTTTACAATGTGTGTGTGTAACTTTCAATATTTCATATGATTTGAAATTAATAAATAAAATAACCATTTTTTTAAAAATTTAAAAAAATTTTTTTAATATAAAATAAATATTAAATATTTTTTTTTTTTTTTTTTAAATTTTAATCATTACATTTTTTAAATTTTTCATAAATCCGATAAGTTTTGATTTTGTTTCTTCCTTTTACCATTTTCTTTTTAAATATATTTATGTTTATATTTATAAAATATATATATATATATATATAATTTTATTTATATTTTTATATATATATATATATATATATATAAAAAAAATAAAACTTTGGTGTCTATGGCTTGTTTTTTTATAAAATTTTTTTCATGTTGAATTTATCTATTTCAAACCAACAAAAATCTTTCGTCGTTTTCATTCTTGAATTCAGCTGGAACCGAAATGAATTGTTTTAACTCTGTGCCTCAAAATGTTGACTGTTTTTTACATTTCATTGATAATGTCCATAATAAAGAAAAAAGAAAGAAGAAAGAAAAAAAAATGTTTGATAAAGTAAGTAACTAAAAAAAAGAATTAAAAAAATTAATGTGGCTAGTCGGGTTGCGTACATCTTAGTCCCATCTGAGCTGGATACATACTTAATAGGCCATGTCTTTCTTGGTTTAATTTTACAAATAATCTTTTTGAAAATCTCTAATGTCCTTTTTTTCAATGAACATATTTTATTTAAACTTATCTTTTACAAATGTCCATTTTAAATAAATCATTTATTCCGTAGAGCATACGATAAATCTACTGAAATCATTAAGGATTTTTTGTCTAAAGCATTTAATTTTTGGCTGTAAATTAATTTAAAATATTCCTTTTTACAGGCTTTATTTTTGAAATGTAATAAAATCATTCTAAATTTCAGAATTTCGCTATTGCCCGTCAAAATGACTGGAATAAAGCGATCTAAAAATAACAATGGAAAAGAGAGATAACAAAGCGTAAACGAAATAGCTCCAATTTGTTCAACTTAGGAAACTTAGAATTGCAGCCAAAGTATTCTAAAATGCTGCCAATAAAGTTAGATTTTGAAGAGTCTATTATTAAATCAGTGGAGAACTTTAAGAATTTTCATTAACAAATGAATCGACTGATAACTTTATCCATTAAACATGGCACGTGGAACTAGAACAGTCTACTGATGAACGAAATAAATGGTTCATTCATTTTGACATTCCAAATTCCACCTGAAGAAAACATTCATATGTACAACGGCCGAAACGTCGTAGTAAATATGGCGACAATAGTCCGAATAATGTAAAAAGTTTACATAATACATCATCTCAGAATATATACAGATTTGCTGAAAGGCCAAACGTTTGTAATAAATATGGCGACAAAACATGAGAACAATAGTCCGAATAATGTAAATAATGTACATAATTTCATCTCAGAAATATAGACAGATACTGAAAGGCCAAAAACGTTTTTAATAAATATGGCGACAAAGATGAAAACAATAGTCGAATAATGTAAATAAAATACATTTAATACGTCATCTCAAAAATATTCACAATACTGAAAGTAAAAAAGTTGTAATAAATATGGCGACAAAAATGAGGAACAATAGTCCGAATAATGTAAATTTACATAATACGTTGTCTCAGAAATATAGACAGATACTGAAAGGCCGAAACG